>OY735231.1:34074368-34244368 GCA_963457665.1 Thysanoteuthis rhombus | reverse complement strand
CAGTCACAGACACGAAGAAGTCAGGAAACAATATCCCGCCAATTACAGCTCATGTTTTCTCTATTTTTCTCTTGCATAAATAAAATTTTTATCGAAGACAATTACACCGTGCGACATATTGTTTTGTCAAACCCAGTCATTTGGAATCGGCTTTGTTTTTCTCGAACAAAACAATCCTCACTAAATTCAGGGGAGTTAACTCGTTACTATTTGACTACAAGGTCGAATTAAACCAAACCTGTGTACAGAATTAACCATTTCCCACCGTTATACAGGTTTCTCCCGATATACGGAAGTAGAGGTGATATAACCTTCGGTAAGCCTAAATGGCACAAAGCGAAGAGGCGATCAACGTTTATTCATATGGGAATTTTTTTTAACGCTTCCAAACACGAAGAATAGTGATGATTAGTCGTTGATGGCTAGGATGGGGTGGGTGTACAGGATACTCGGGTGGAGAGAGACAGAGACAGAGGGGGTGCGCTGCCTCCGTAACCACTCGCTGCTGAACAAACGCTATTTTCGTAAAAGCGATAATGTAGGATGAAACCAACTTTCAAAAAACAGGAGATACCTTTACTACTACTACTACTACTACTGCTGCTGCTGCTACTACTATCTTTACCGTTATATGCATTTCGGTAAACGATTTGCATTAGAAATACGTATTCTACAATAAAATCTATATTATTTCAAGGTTATAAAAATGTATGAAACTTGAAAAATATGACATGCTTACCAGTACAGACAAACATTTACAAGGCACATTTTATTTGTTTATTTTTCCTTCTATATATTTCAGCTGATAACTGGCCTAATTGGCCTGTATGTCACTTTCCTAAAAAATATTCTTTCCCATATGTTTTAGCAGTCGAAATTCAAATGAGAGGTACCTGGCTAAATACATCAAAAAATAGTCAAGTCAACGTACATCCTGGTATCCATTAATGGCCACAATTATACTATAATCCATCTTCTGTCTGTCATCATCTAATTCAAGGACGGCTAGAGTTATGGACACCAATTTTTCTATGGTTATGAAAAGGAACCAAGAACATATTTTAGCAAATGAGTTATTGAAATTTCTGAAACTTTTTGAGCTTTTGTTAGGGTTTCCATCTATAATATAACTATTATGCTAGACCAGACCCTAATTTGTGTCCGTCGGGTAAGGTAAACCGAATCTTTATCTTTTTGTTTAACCGTATAAGGTATCTAGCAGAAAACTCGTCCGTAAGGCGGATTTTCAGCAAGTAACGATACAATCAGCCCTGATATAACGCGGATGATGGGTGTCCAAGGAGGCCAAAAGCGTTACAACCAAGTCGTGATAAAATTTGTTAACTATTTTGGAGCAATAGTGATATTTTCGGATCCTCCATCTACCCGCGTTATAACGCGAACTACGTTATAACGTACTGCGTTATAAGGGGTTGGTGGGGCTCTAATAATGAAAGCGTGCGTCTACACAAGTTTACATTAATTTCCTTTTGTTCTGCTTTTACGAAAGTGAATCGTAAAATGGGAGATGCCGGCATAAATGGCGATGGCTCGGAAAAGAAAGAAAATAAGAAATGGCGAATACCCCGCGAAAGATTACGTCGTAAAATTCAAGCAAACAATGAACGCGAGAAACAAATGTATGAAATACGACTGAAGGTAAGCATGAATCCAAAGAAAGCAGGAAAACCAGAACGACCCGTCGAAAAGCTGCTGCAAAAGGGACCAAGTCTGGCAGAAAAGATAATACATAAAAAGATGGCCGAAATCCGGGTGAGAACAACTTTTCTTGAATCAATTCTTATCTTAAATTCGTACCTGATATGGTATCAAACAAATGAGCCTTTGTTACTTTTTCTGTGTTAATCTTTGTCAAAACCAATGATGGTGTATTCTTTCAGTGATTAATCTTTAGGGCTGCTAATCATATTATCCCCCTAAAATATGAATTACCAGAATTGATCTGAGGAGATAAATCCTGGTAAGTAGTGTGTTCACTGCTTATGCACAAAAAACAAGGTTAGTACACAGTTAGTTGGATTGTTAACGAAATGCAGAAATAAGAACAAACAAAGAAGTAAACAACAGTGCCAGGTTTGATTCATGAGTGACTTAAAATAAATGAGGACCGGAGTTTCTGCCGACAGGGATCTACCAGGATAAAGATGTAGAGATAGGAAGGATGAAGGGAAAGGAATGTCACTCTGTAAATGTGAGATAGAGTCTATAGAATGTCCGTCAGTTCGGTCATCCTAGTGGTAGCCACTATAAAGTTATCTTGAGGAGTCCGACCTAACTACGACGAGAGTGCTCAACTTAGATAGGATGTGTTCTTGAGATGAATTTATGATGATGCGTGTGTAGAAAGAAAGTGTGTATAAAAACTATACTAACTATCCTAGAGAGAGAGAGAGAAGAGACGAGCTTATCTCGAGGCAGAGAGAGAGAGAGAGAGAGAGAGAGAGAGAGAGAGAGAGAGAGAGAGAGAGAGAGAGAGATTTACCGCCACAGTTTAAATATCGTAACGATAACAATCAGCTATCTTATTGGGTGGCGCTGTGTGACGTCAAAGAGGAAGCGACAAGGAACTTACCATTTCTACAGAGATGTAGGGGCTAGAAGTAGATCCTTTCCAAAGGGCAGATAACTCCGTATATGTATGATTTTCTTTAGCTGGAGAAGGTGGGCACCACAAATCTATCATCGCGATAATGACAAATTTGTTGCTTTCATTTGTTCTATAATTGACTTAAATAACTTTAACCCAAAACCTAAACACTAACTCTGACGATATAAGGGTTAGTGTTAGTGTTAAGCTAACCTCACCTTATCCTTCGTAATTATATCAAATAAAGTATAGTATTAAATGGTCAAGGTTTCTACTTTCTTTTGAAAATGATTTTTTTTTTTAAATAGATTCACAGATAAGGTTTAAAAAGTGAAAAAAAAACTTTGATCAAAAAAATTTCGAAATTTGTGAAGAGCAAATGCCGTTCTGAGGCCGGAGGCAAACATAGCGCAGCGAAATACAGGGCGGCGATGTTTTGAATTCAACGCGGAAAAAGTAACAATCTCCAACAAATTTGCTGATCTTAGAGGAAACGTGCAATAAAATATGTAAGACTCGCTTGAAACTTGAGATGACCGATCCAGGGTGAAGTGAGTGACGCCATTTCAGGTGTCTCTCGCCTCTTAATCTATTTCACAAATCGCAATCAGTAACGTGATATATGGAGCCCAAGCAGGGACAGCTGATGCCGTAGCTAGGATAAGGGTACCACTCACTTGTTCATTCAAGGTGGTTGAATATTTAGAACCAACACCGTTTATACCAATATGTATAGGTATTTCTCCGCCTCTCACAAGGTCAAGTTTAGTGTGAGGACCCTCTTGTGAATGTGTGGGTGGAGACAAAAAGTGTCCCGTTCCTTCGATACTTCCTCTTGGGACGTCTCACACCCTGAATGTACCACTTTAAGTGCAAAATGAGGGTACTTTCTGGGGGACGTCCCCCCAAAAAACACACACACACACATTTGCATCTTGTCATTATACTTTTTATTCCTCGTCTTTGATCGCTATCAGTTGATCTAGTATCATTAGCGAATATTTTTGATTGATGTATGCGCTATGCTATACGAAACATTCGTGTTGAACAGATATGCTTTCAAGTATTTTCATACGTTTTTAATTTGCTTCCCTTTAGATTTAAATGTTTATAAAAATCAGCAACGATTCAAAATTCAGTACTGATGAAGGAGACCTGAGAACATTGCACATTTACTGTCAAAAGTGTAGCCAGAATTTAATTTGAAAAAATGTTATCATACATCCGGTTGTAATGAAAGTTATATCCAATCCTTAAGTTGGAAACACAAAAATAGTGTTGATTAAAGATACACTTCGCGTAATGCACGTACTCTCCTTCGTTTTTGATAACCTTATTCAATCTATGAACAAGTTTTTGATACCAGATTTGTAAAATTCCTTCGATTTTGACCTGATTTAAGAGATTGACAATTTCCATCCTTTTCTTTAGAATTGAGTCGTTGTTCAAAATGGTTCTGCTAACTCCTAAACAAATAATAATCAGTTGGAGCTAAGTCAGGTGGATGAATGGACTTTTTCCAAGTCCCATGCCCCTTTGGGATCTGTGGTCAATCGAGCGGTTTTGAGGCTGGGCATTATCGTCTGAAGAATGTCCCAATTTGGTTCACCAAGGATGGGCATTTCCTGACCATAGCTGTCTGCAAATGCCTAATTCGATGGCAGTAAACTTCAGTTCTGACCGTTGAGTTATCGTTTGAAAGTTCGTAATGGATTACTTCTTGCACCGAACACTCAACAGGATCTTCTTAAGTGCGAATGTTGCCTCTCGGCCGGGCCATTGGTCTACCAACGCGACCGACAATGGCTCACAATCTTGTGAACTAAAAACAGAACAGCGTTTCTAAGAAAGTAAGCAACCAGTCTATCTCTCTTTAACCACTCCCCCCTCTCTCTATCTTCACACAATTCCTTGCAAACGCTGTTAACCTATTTGAATCTGATATTGGAAAAAAAATCTGCTATTCATTCTAAGGACTGCCGACTTACGTCGCAGTTAAAGAGGATCCATTTTTCATCCCCAGGAACAACTTTATCCTAAAAGGCGCCAAGAACTGCTGAGAATGCAACGACTCTCAACTATTAGCACGTTGCTGGTGATTTACTACGGATAGGTCACGTGAGACCCATTTTCCAACCTTTGACACTTTTTCTATTTTTTTTTTTTTTCCAAATTGTGATGAACAGTCATTTGACTAACATTGAATTACTCACAAAGTTCCCCGACCGTAACAGCAAGTTAGCGGTGACATTCAAGCTATCTTGTTATAATCGGTTCATAATAGCGAACAGAAGATTCGTTACATTTTAATACTTTTGAGATGGACTAACATTTTGAAATTGTCGTCTGTGAACATACATAGGATCTTTGCTTCCACAATTTCGAGTTGAAATTATCAAAATTTGTTGAATTAGAGTTACTATTTGAAGTATTTTGTACTTTACACAGGTCATAGTGCTATTTGTAAACAGAATACCATAGTTGCTAATCACTCACTTTCAATTTTCTCTTACAAGCACACAAGAAACATAAACAAACTTGAAAAGCATTTTAAATACTTTTGAATCTATTTGATCATTTGTAGATGTGTCCAGTACATCTCAATAATACGCTTCGTCGGTTGATTCCATTTACGTTCAACAACAGAAAGAAGGAGGGGGATATTTACAATATATTAACTCTGGCTGCTACAAAAGAGCATCTATCCTGACGACGTCTCAAGCGTTTGTTTCTTTAAGTGTTGCCAAGTATTGTACGTTATCAATAGTTAGGACTGTCTTGAAAATGGCTAAAATTGGCAAACTTTTTAACTTCCCGTTAACGTTATAACTGAAAATGTTATATATACTCATTTAGAGCCCACTCATCAAATAAGATAACCGCACACCTTGACTCCATAATTAATTATTGATAAAAAATGAACACTTTTAAATTTACTAATAGTTTTTGCTAATAGCCAGATTTTCGGTTGAACTATCCTCACCATCTTCGTCGTCATATACCTCCTGTCACTATTACCACAACTAGTAATGCTACTAGAACTGCGTTTAGAATCCCTTTGAAATCGTACATCATAGATATGGACGTAAGGATGGTGGACGTATTGTTGAACTTGCGGTTCTTGTTTCTCTACAGTACGATATGTATGACATTTGATCACTACACAGGACTGCTGATGGAATATGAACGAATTCCCGTAAAAGAAGTATTCTTAGAAAACTTTCATCGAAAAATTCAATCAAATTAGCCCATCATTTATGTTTTAAGTGAAATATATATTCACACGCACATCAACACGATAGTTGTTAAATATTTTAAAATCGATTATATAGGTTAATCATATAACTAAAATGATTTAGCATATACGTTGCAATGGAGATACGTTTACGAACCAAATATCTGTTCCCGCTCATGAGGTCACAAAGTATGTTCTATAATCGTAGTTCAAATAATGATACTAGTCCAAGATTTAAGAAAAAATACAACTCTGGTTGTTAGGATAGTATTAAGTGTTTATTTATCAGATAAAGATTGAAATGATATTTTTCTTTTAGTATCAATTTAGCGCGGTTCCTGTATGCCTCTCTCATTTCTGGGGTCAAAAAGCATGCGTGTGTATGTGTGTGTGAGTTGAAATTCAGCCCGAAGTACTCAGTTGTTCTGCTGTATATACATCTTGGGAGCAGTCTTTATAAAAATACGAATGGGCTGAACGGAAAAAAAAGAGGATTACTAATGTTTTTTTCGACGGTTTCAAACCAACTATGGCTTGTCTGTAACTCTATTCAATTGCTCTTATGTTGCGAAACATTCTCAAACAATGCATGAAGATCCAATCAGTGTTTGTAGCTGTCATGGGTCAATACGGGGCACGAGAGCTAGCCCGATGCCCCAAACGGACTGCTTCACAGGACTAAAGGGTTTCAACTGCTTGGTATTTACCCATAGCTGGGGTGAGAAGTAGATCGATACCATTCTCAAAGGTATGAGAGTGCCAAGTGAACGTTTTGACAAGATAAGACCCCTTCTTTTTTTGGGTAAAATTTTACAAGTATTGCTATAGTTTATGGAGTACCCAAGACTCTTTATAGGAATTTTGATTTTGGGGTTAAAGAATGAATTTTCTTTGGATTAGGAAGAGAAAATGAAATATAGCAGGAATTCTGCAGGGATATATCTCCATAAACAGGTATACGACAGTGGGACCGTTACCTGGCTGATGACCAGCCTTAGAAGTCGAATGGGTATGCAGAATTCCTCGGGCATTTTTGATACTTTGTTTCAATGGGGGTTCAGATTGGCTGAAAGTTCTCAGTCACCCGTGTCAGAAGTGGGTAAGGGTGTCTTTGTACAACCAAAATCCAGTAAACTCTTATGCTCTAGTACTTTTTGGAATTTCATGTTATGATCCAGAGAACTCCATCTGACCCTGGTACAGATGTAAAATAAGAAAAGAAATGGCAACTAAATACGTTCCCCTTACAAGAAATAATACCTGTCGCATTTCTCTTGCTGCTAATCTTCATCAGCCACGAATGTCGACTTGTAGCATACATAGAGGAATAAACAGAAATTCATTTGAAACCACTTGGTTCTTGCTTGACGCCTATCCTTTCCATGTGTTGCCAGTGGGGGGCTTGTTACAGTGACTGGGAAGAGGAGAGAGAGAGGGTAGACTGATTGCGGGGAATTTGGCACTCAGAAGCTGATGTCCTTTGGGGAACTAATTGTTACCTCGGAAAACTCTAACACAGACTATTCCTAAGGGCACTTATTCGAGAGAGTACAGATACACGAACTGATCAAGCTGAAGTTTGAACTCGGTTTGCAGATCCCATTCTTGATGCTCTTAACTGTTAGATCACTTGCACCTTCCTGCTTGTCAATAAGCCAACATCGTCAAGTGAAGATCAATGGTATTAATATTTTACCTGATTGTAGTTGATGACATTCAGGAAAGTTAGACATGAGATAGTAATGATAGGTAATTATTTGTTTCCAAGGCAGCTCATTCGGAGGTAGATGTTTTGGATCAATAAACGTTTTTTGCAAACTTTTGCTGTCACTCATATTGCCTTGCCCATTATCATGGAGTTGTATAAGGAGTCCACAATGCTTTGCGATCAGACAGGTTGCAAGGAGAGGTGAGTTTTCTCAAGAGCATTCAGACCAAGTTACAGCAGCAGCTATGAGCTAAAAATTGAATGAAGCATGTTGATATAATTTCAGTCAGAAAAGATACCTGTGACTCGATCTGATGCAATGGTACTGGATCGACAGGGTGTTAGCCGGGAATTTGATTTCTCCAATGTTTTTATTGAATTAGGAAGTTTTCCAAGGTCTGCATTTTTATATTCATTTTCAGAAAAAAAAAAAAAAAAAAAAAAAAAGGCCCTCAAAACACAAAAACCATCAAAATTACACTCTGATTAATTGGGAAATTGGAATTAGGGTTATATTGGGAATTGGCCAGCAATCTCATGAGCTGTTAAATGGCTAAAACCATGGTGTCGGGATTGGGTTAACATCGAGAATTAGCCATTAAACAGTTACGGAGAATTCTGGCTAAAACTTTGATAAAGTAAATATTCCGTCTAGGTTCTAAATTTTAGTGAGGAAAACCTTTGAAATATTCAACAGCTTGGCGTGGTGAACCATAGCTTACAGCATTTAAGGCAGAGATAGGCTTCCATGTAATTGAATGTTAAGGTATCATGTGAACAGCAAAAACAAAATTGTGAAATTGCAATCTGCTCCCCCCTCCTGTTGACACCTTGAATTAAGTGTTGATAGATTCCAGTGCTATGAATAATGAAACTAATGGTACATGGTCTTGTCTTAAAAAGAAGAGAATGAATTGAATTGAAAGACAAATAATATATTTTCTGAAACATTGAAGGCAGAGGGAGGGGACGACAAAAAAAAAAAAAAAAAACTGAAGAAAATAGATGAGGAATAATGAAAAAAATTTCACCCCAGAAACTAATGTTGTCTTTTTATTTAACCAGCCCTAGCTAACAATGCTATCAGTTGATATCCTAGTATTTACAATGGAAAGTAGCTTATGCTGTCATTTTTGGACAGCAAAGCTATCATATCAAATATGGTCAGAATAAATTCGGGAAGAAGGAAACCAAAAAAAAAAAATAATTTTTTTTTTTGTTTAGAAGGATGTGGTGGAGTACTGATGCCATTTTTGATGTCTAGACAAAACAGTATGGTTAGAAGCGCTTGAACACATGCACGTGTAAAAGGGAACTAAGCTAGAGTTCAATACAATTTACTGATTATAATGTAACAGAATTTTATTTCGAAGTTCATCACTGATGACATAAACATGACACACAACAAAGGCTCACAATTGCATGTTGATTAAGCCAAAAGAAGTATCAAATATGAGCTAGTAGATTTTACTAACCTCAGTGGTTGCACATGATACTATTTATTGGATACCAGCAAACACAGCACTATGAGTGGTGATGCAACAAGTCCAGCAGTTTTGAAGTTCAGAGTAAAATGAGCTGAGATGTTCAGTAAAATCTGATGTAAGTACATTTTTCAACTCACATGAATAATTGCAAAATCACTTGATTCCATGCAGACACCAAGCTTTTCCTTAGCACAGGAGAAAGTGGAGGGGAAAAGAAAAATTTTTTTAATTAATAGGTTTCCATGCACCCTTTTTTCTGATAGACAATGCATAAAGGGGCTAGTTAATAAATCCAGAATTTGGCAGTTCCCTTAGGATCTGCAAACCATTAAATGTAAACCCCATTCTCAACTGGAAATACCAAGTTATGTAGTATTGTTTGAACCATAATTTTCAATTTGTTGTACAAAACTACAGCTTGAGAATTTACTTTTCAGTGTTGGCAAATCAGATTTTATATCTAAATAGATAATTTGAAATAGTTGGTGTCAAGGGAGGTAATTTATAGAAGCTATGGAGGAAGATCTATAATCTTCAAATTTTATTACATCAAGCACCGCTGTGTGAAAAAATTTTTTTTTTCAATTTTCAAACGTAACATGGCCCTGCCTTGTGTACCAACCTACGTATTTAGTGAATGTCAAATTTTTACAATTACCTTTGTCAAGTAATTGCAGTGCATAGACAGAATTCTTCCAATGTATTTAGATGGTGAAAAGAATAGTTTTGGAGAGATGTAGATATATATGGATGCTAGAGATTACTGTTCAGGCATTGATATTCATAGTAATCAAGACTAGTTATAAGAGTATCAATTCATTACTGTTTCAATCTACTACATTACAGTTAGCATAAACATCTACTGACTAAAATGTCAGAGTTAGTCTTCCATTGTTTTCATTCATCACTGGATGGAATTCATCCAACAGCTGTCAGATTAAGCAGGCCAATTTTCACATGTACAACAAAATCTTAATATCCAGGAAATTCCTAATGCTCACATTCTAGCCACTAAGTAAATGTTAATGACTTACCCCTACTCAGAAAAGATCTATGTACAGCCTGAATCATAAAATTCTCCAGCTCAACTAACACCGAACGCCAAACTATCTTTTTAATACTAATTGAAGTAATATACACTGAGCACTCTTTATTAAAAAAAATAAACCAGCATGACTAATCAGTTTGTTTTTTTCCCCTTCCTTAAGGATCGACAACTCAGGAGTGAAATATATGATCACATCAAGGCTTTAGAACACAAAGTGGACTTTCTGCTTCAGCAACTCATCGGAAACAGTGAATCAATTGAACCACACATTGATCCAGAAATATGGACCATGTTCAGGAGTGAACAATTCCAGCAGGAGATAGACACATTTCTTCACAGCCAAATTGAAGACATAACCATCCATGAAGATACTTAGCTGAAATAATGACAAATTTTC
The DNA here is from genome assembly GCA_963457665.1 of Thysanoteuthis rhombus. Taxonomy (NCBI): domain Eukaryota; kingdom Metazoa; phylum Mollusca; class Cephalopoda; order Oegopsida; family Thysanoteuthidae; genus Thysanoteuthis; species Thysanoteuthis major. The sequence continues at coordinate 34,233,885 of OY735231.1, read as the reverse complement.
CAGGAACAACACACATGCTCAATTCCAATTAACTTATAAAAAAGAAAAGTATTTTTTCATATTGAACCTTGAGCTCTGCATATTTCATAACAAATAAAAAGCCATTTGCCAATGTTAAAGCAATTTATTTAATTTTTTTTCTGAATCCAAGAAATGGATAATGTATAAAGTTCAAGTTAATGAAAAAGGTACAGCAGCACAGAACTGTAACAGTGGAAGGTTTCATAATGTCCATTTACAAAAGTTAAATTAACAAAGGACCCAAGTATTAAAAAGTTAACCGGATTAAGATTTCAGAAACTATTAAAAATAGACCAAGAATGAGAGCGACCAGATAAGTTTCTCGGTCACAAATGGATTTGAATGTTGTCAATTTTTATTGAATTAGGTCACAAGACGAGTTTCCACAATGAGGATGGAATAACTGCAAGCTAAGCAACAGTTCAATATTTCTGCCTTCCAAAGCAGATAATTAACTTAGAGTCATCTGAATACTTTTTAACAAAGTACATCTTACAAACAAAAAGAGCTCATTATATAAAAGGAAATAAAGCCAAGGCAGTAGTCTCAGCTGACTAACTATTACAAGCAAATCAATTTGACAAATTAGAATTCAAAATAAGAGCTTGCAGTATTTTTAAAGCTAAAGTGTATTCAGAATATACACTTGAATGCACAACTGATTATGCATAAACCAGCCAGGTGTTGTAAGTGGCAACATCACAGAACAAAGTCTGGTTACTAAAAAGAAGAAAAGCTTTGTATGGGTAAGTAAACTTTTAATTTCAAGGATACTGACATGAATAACAGCTGAAAATTCTTAACAAGGTGTCAATGTTGATTAGGATATTCATGTCATTAATACAAAATGAGTGCTTCATTTTACATCTAGTTTAGCAGCAAGTGTGGATTCTGCCCAACATGAATGTATGGAGAGCTAAAGCATCAGTTTAATCAACTTCTTCGATTGTAGGGCCACTGCTTCCTGAAGTTGCACCATCAGAAGCACCAAAGTTAGGCATACCGCCTGGCATGCCACCAGGCATACCACCTGCAGCTTGGTACAGCTTTGTAATGATAGGATTGCAAACCTTCTCAAGTTCCTTCTGCTGATGTTCGTATTCTTCTTTTGAAGCCAGTTGGTTTTGGTCAAGCCAACTGATCACCTCTTGACATTTATCAACAATGTTCTTCTTGTCATCCTCACTGATCTTGTCTTTGATTTTGTCATCTTCTACTGTTGACTTGGTGTTGAAAGCGTAGCTCTCCAGAGAATTCTTGGCAGAAACACGGGCACGCTGCTCATCATCTTCTTGGCGGTACTTTTCAGCATCGTTCACCATCCTCTCAATTTCTTCTTTGCTGAGACGACCTGCAGAAAACAAAACGAATATTTCATTTATATACTCATCCTTTCTGATTTTTGGTTGCCATTCAGATCGGCTCTTCCACAAAGTATTCAACTCATTGAATAAAAAGCCAACCTACCTTTGTCATTTGTAATGGTGATCTTGTTTTCTTTACCAGTGCTCTTATCAGTTGCAGATACATTGAGAATGCCATTAGCATCAATATCAAAAGTAACTTCGATTTGTGGTACGCCTCTTGGAGCTGGGGGGATTCCAGTAAGCTCGAATTTTCCTAGCAAGTTGTTATCCTTTGTCATTGCTCTTTCTCCTTCAAAGACTTGGATTAGTACACCAGGTTGGTTATCAGAGTATGTGGTGAAGGTCTGTGTTTGTTTTGTTGGAATGGTTGTGTTTCTCTTAATCAATGAGGTCATAACACCACCAGCAGTTTCAATACCCATAGAGAGTGGCGCCACATCCAGCAGTAACAGATCTTGGACAGCTTTATCTTTCTCACCAGAAAGGATGGCAGCCTGGACAGCTACAAATTTGATACAATAAAATTACAATTACAATTTTTAATGAAAAACAAAATTTATTTAAGAAATCAATTGCTAAAATAACTAAGGAAAACTTTCCATACAACCAATGATAGACCAAATGTTAAACATGTTCTAATATAGGGAGAAGAAAAATAAACTTCATTTTTCAAAATTTGGAAATGATTATGGAAGCAGTGTGAGAAACTTTTTTTTAAAGAAGTTAGGGATTCAAGTTCAATTTAAAGAGTACTTTTTCAGTCTTCACCAGTAGTGATTCATTTTATTACACAATCCTTGTTTTGACTGAAATTTGGCAGTGTAATATTCACAATTTGTTTTTAAAATATTTTTAATACATCTTTATAAGCAATTTCATCTATTTTTCATTTAGTTATGGATTTTGGGATGGTGAATACTCTGGACTTTCATTTCCAGAAATTCATATTTCCCATATGAATATTAATTCCAGTTTTATTTTGAAATATACAGAGAATTTGCATAATTTTATTCTACTCGAAAAGATAAATAGCCTAAAAGTTCATGATTGAAAATTCAAAATTATTCATGTATATCTATCAAAAAGTTATTACATGGGAAATGAAAGTTTGGTTTATCTATGTAATTGAAAAATCAAAAATAAGTTTACTACTCCAATGGTAAACTTTCATTCTATAACTTTGGAAAAACAGATAAAAAGCCCAAAATAATTATAAAAAAGTTCCATCTTTTAAAATTCAACTGAGTAAAGCCCTCATGCCAAGCCATTTTTCTACATATATTTAAAAAACAAAAAACAACACATAGCTCCAACCAAAACAAGGATTGTGTAATGAAATAAATCACTACAACTGAAGACCAAAAAGAAATCTTCCAGATGGTTTAAATCTGGATTTTTCAAAGTGATATTGTGCCGGATTTACTTCCAGCAAGTTGACCCACCAAAAAGTCAAGTGGACTATGAAATGATAACGTATACTGAAGGGAGGGAAAAACAAAAACATTGAATTACCTGCACCATATGCAACAGCTTCATCGGGATTAATGCTCTTGTTCAATTCTTTTCCATTGAAGAAGTCTTGCAAGAGTTTTTGGATCTTAGGAATTCGAGTAGATCCACCAACAAGGACAATTTCTTGAATAGCAGACTTGTCTAATTTGGCATCTCTCAAAGACTTTTCAACAGGCTCCAAGGTTCCTCTAAAGAGATCAGCATTTAATTCTTCAAATCTGGCCCGAGTGATGTTAGTATAGAAGTCAATGCCCTCATAAAGCGAGTCGATCTCAATGCTAGCCTGTGTGCTGGATGACAGGGTTCTTTTAGCACGTTCACAAGCAGTTCTCAATCTTCTAATGGCACGTTTGTTTTGAGCAAGGTCTTTCTTGTGCTTTCGCTTGAACTCTTGGATGAAGTGGTTTACCATACGATTATCAAAATCTTCTCCACCAAGATGTGTGTCACCAGCAGTTGACTTTACCTCAAAGATTCCATCTTCAATGGTCAATATGGAGACATCAAAGGTACCACCTCCAAGATCATAAATAAGGATATTCTTCTCACCACCAGCCTACAAGTAGGAAAAAAAGAACATGGTTCCAAGATGTTAGAAGCTCAATACAGTAAAAAATCTAAAGTTTTACTAAAAATATTTGAGCAACAAGAAATACTTTATTTTTTTAAATTTACATACTACACAATAGCAGAAGCTGTAGGTACATTAATAATGTGACCACGCTATTAAATGATTAACATGTACCCTTACTGCTAAACCTCATGCAAGCAAGAGGTTAAAGTAACAGTAATGGATTTACTTTTAGCATGTAGACTCACCACAAAGTTAACTATCAACAATGAAATGATAACACATGCTGAAGGAAAAAAAAAAATGAATAAAATAACTTTATCAGGATTTATGCAAATAATCCCAAGTTTCATCAAGAACATTCAAGCCATTAAGTTAAATGAAAAATTTACCTTTTTATCAAGACCATATGCAATGGCAGCAGCTGTGGGTTCATTAATAATTCTCAAAACATTAAGCCCAGCAATGGTTCCAGCATCTTTAGTAGCCTGTCGCTGGGAGTCATTGAAGTAGGCAGGGACAGTGACCACAACATTAGAAACACTCTACAAACAGATGAAAACAGAGCAAAATTAATATCATAGGTAATCAAACTTCAATTCTGGTAATCATTAGTGAAATAGGCACAAATATATAAATCAAAGTATCAAACACAAAACTGAGATGATTACCTTGCCTAAGTAAGCTTCGGCAGTTTCCTTCATCTTTGTCAAAACCATGGATGAGATTTCCTCAGGAGAAAAGATCTTACTTTCACCTTTAAAGTTGACTCTCAATTTTGGCTTGGAACTGTCATTTATGACTTCAAAAGGCCAGTGTTTCATGTCTGTCTGGATAGATGACTCATCATATCTTCTGCCAATGAGACGCTTAGCATCTGCAAAAGATTCAATTCATAAACAATAAGATAAAGTATTTAGTTTTAGCCAAGGAATAATTTTGGAATTAATATCAACACCAGTTAACTTGTAAGCTTACATTTTCTTCAATATTTACAGATGTACCCATTGAAAATCATTTCTCACAATTCTACTACTTAGACAAGATGCAAGCCTCTTCGAGAATTTCAAGTCCAATAAAACAGACGAGCAAATTAAGTGAACACAGGAGACAACACTGTGCAAATGAGTAGAATTTTGAATACCTATTTACTCAGAAGGTAGCCTTTAGGAGATTAGAAATAATATTGCCCTTTCTGCCAAATACATGAAGATAAAGCTTTTCAAATACTGTATATTTTGGTGGATAAGGCAACCTTAAGATAAGAGACTGCAATTTCATGGTTGGTAGTATAAAGCAACCTTTAGGCTACCAAACCATTGCAAAAATGTACCATTACTGCTAAAACCGCATGCAAGCAAGAGGCTTAAGTAACAGTAATGAATTTACTTTTAGCATGTAGACTCATTACACAGTTAACAGTCAATTATGAAATGATAACACATGCTGAAGGAAAATAGATGCAAAATGAAGCACATCCTAACATTGATTGTTGAGTATTGTCAGCTGTTATTCAGGTCAGAGAACAGCAAACAACAGTTACAGTGATATACCAATATAGTAAATCAAATACCCTGAATACATTACCAATAAGAGGGTAATATCTCAATGTTTACCTATGAATCATTTAAAATGGTGATGCCATCAGTGAGACAAAAGGTAAATACCACACGTAGACTATTGGCAGTAAGTTAAAGGCGGTGGCTGGTTTTGTTTACATACCATGCATATCATACAGTATTGGCTGAACTAGGGGAGGGTGTGGCCAGGAGGCTGGTGAAGTATGGATTCACATTTCAGTGTTGCTTATTTCTGTCTGAACCAGTTACAATTTTTTCTATTCAATTGTTATGATGGAGCCACCAGCAAAACAAAGAAAGTATGAAGTAAGTTTCAAGTTGAGTCATTGAAGCAGTCAAAGAGTCTAAGAAATGTGCTGCTGCAAAAACATTTGACATAACCGAGAAAAATGGTGGGAGAGTGGAGGAAGAATGAAGAAAAATACTGAGGAAACCATCTCCAACCAGAGGACTCACTTGTTGACCAAAATTGGAAAATTCAGGTCTCAAAAGGGGCATTTAAACAGAGAAGCAGGATTGTCATGTCGTCACAAGTAGTAATAGAGAATATTCATTCAAGTGGACATGGTCTAACCCAGAAGAGAGGTACAGTATCTGGTGCAACAGTTTTATAAGAAGGAAAAAATCTGGCAATATGACAAGACAAAAATTACTCAACAACCTTTGCTGACACACCGTTACAGAAGTTAGGAGTCAGTGTTTTTGTATTTGCAATCTAATAACAAAGGATCTTAGAATTAGCCTGTCGGTAATGAGGTGAGGATTTTGAAAACCAACAATAACCAATGGGGAAAAAAAAATGGTATCCTGAGTAGCCAACATGCACAAATTCACCTGTCATCTCCGGTAGGCTGTCCAGCATCACTGATAATATTAATGTTGTGTCTATATATGTTCGTCAGCTGTTTAATATACCAGTAGCTTAAAAATTTGTTATAGATTGGAGCCTGGGCGGGTTATGGAAAAAATCAAGTGATATTTTGAGTAGAATTTCATGGTTACTGTTAGTTCATATCTGGCCAATAGGACAACCCAATTTTTGGCAGTTTCCTTTGAATGCTCTAAATATTGGCTCATCCTTCAGTATATATGGTAAGTTTAGTGATAACCATGTGGTTAAGACAACTACACAACAATTTCAAGCTTAAAATTGGAGAGAAATACACAATTTGGAGAAGCTTAAGTTTACTCACCAAAGATGGTATTCTCAGGATTCATGGCAACTTGGTTCTTGGCTGCATCTCCAATCAGACGTTCTGTGTCTGTAAATGCCACATAACTGGGAGTTGTTCTGTTTCCTTGATCATTAGCAATAATTTCAACTTTGCCATGTTGGAACACACCCACACAGGAGTAGGTGGTCCCAAGATCGATCCCGATTGCTTTAGACATGCTGAAGGTAAAAAGTAAAAATTTATTAATAACACCAGCTTCGGAGAAAGGACTTCAAATTCATTGTTTTTACATTTATGAGGAAAAGTAGCATGCTATAGTTTCCTGGGAAATACAGGGAAGAAAGAAAAAGTTTGTGATAGGACTAGCATCAAAGAAATTATGAAATATTGAAAACGGGCAAAGACAAGTAAATATTAAAAATTCATGAAAATTTTCTTCAAGTTCTTTTTCTCCAAGCTAAACACTGAGATGAAGAGTCTTATGTGATGGACTAATAAGACATTACTATTTGTGATACAAATCAGTTTTCCAACACTATTCCTATTACAAGCTTTTGCAATGAATTTCTTTCACCCTGGTCTAGTGTAACATCTTATCAGGCTCCTGAATAATGAATAGTTGCACGTCCGAAGATACAATCTGAGTCAAATTCGTTCAACCCTAACTCATCAACAATTCAAAATTGTTCAAAACACTACATAATATTGACTACTGATAAGGATAAAATAAAGAGCACGAGACTCCAGATAGCATTCGGCGCTTTTTTCGTATCTTCCCAAGAAGAAGAAGAAGACTGAGGCTTTGTACCCCAACCCCTGCCTTAAAGAATCGCAAAGATACCCCCAAGAAGAGATAGAATTCAAGAAGGAAGTCTTGATGGATGACGTCAGGGCTGATAAAAAATGTACAACTCAAGTAGCAGACGCAATTGCGACAGGAAATATTAAAATCAGCAAGAATTTCTTTCCGATGCAGTTCCTTCCGACTGATGCACGAAATTAATGTCCCTGCATATTGTCATATTTAATGAGGCTTCAATAAAGGAATGCATCAGCTACAATATAGGAATCCCCGTATTTGTATTCAGCAAAAGCATCATTTAAACAGGAGAGATCTTCTTGCTTTTAATTAATAGACAGACAAATAGCATAAAGAATGTTTCCGTTTTGATGCAAGGAAGCAAAGAGGGAAGAATCGAGCTATTAAAAGATAAAGATAAAGAAAAAAAAGGCAAGCGAAGATTTCGACAGTCGAAGTAGGAGGGTAAAACTAAACTGCTACTATTTAGAACCTTTAGAAAAACAGCTTCCCCGACTTCCCTGCAAGCAATATAGGAAATTAGGCCATTGGCAGTCAGAGCCTTTTTTGTTACACGAAAATAAATACATAACAGTATCACTCAAAAAAATATTTCAACATACCAATACACAACTAAGAAGATTTCAGAATTAATACTAGATTCGTCAGAAAAAAAAGGGAGGGGGTCTGAGAGAGTAAAAGAAAAGAAAAAAAGGCTAAGCATTACAATACAATGAAAAGTGAAAACGTAGACCGATGATCATGCTCTTTATTTTTTTTATCGGACTAACAAGTTGATTATGAGATAAAGTTGAAAAAAAAATGTTTACAAGTTAAGTTCGGGATGATTCCCATCAGTCGAAATATTTAAATAACGATATTGTCAAGCATTCAAGATATACACTTAACCTTGACCGCCATTTCCATAGATGGCAGACGCGATTCTAGAAACTTCCAATTATTCAAGACTTAACAAAAACTAAAAGTGATTGCATAGGACTGATACAAGAGAGAAAATAGAAGCAACAGAAACATTAAATGGTTACATTACAAGAAAATAATCAAGGTTTCTTAGACAGTCTAGTTTAAAACCGTGACAGCTTCAGTCGCTAAAAAGAGGGAATTCTAAAAGACACTTGTAGACTCGGAATATAAATAAGAATTTTTCGAAAAATAAGTTTGGATTTCATAAATGAATGTCTGTATTTAATTCTACGAATAACCGTTTCAGGTAAGAAAGGGGAAATGTTAATGCATTATTTATATACATACAATTGGAATACACGAGTTCTGTTACAGTGTAGTGGAAGCTTCGAGAAGGAAGATTTTTCGTTAAATAAAAGATTCCAAGAGGCTACAGCTTTTTCAAAGACTGCATTTTGCTTCAATTGTTAAATGAAAGTTTTTGAAAGTATAAATACAACATCCAAATAAGATATTACGATGTTAAGCAGTCGTTATCATGTACAAAACTATCTAGAAAATTCATTAAGATCAGGACCCGGGCAACCGAATTTTTAAATGGATTTTCAGCGACGCTTCGAAGCCATTTAAAAACTGTTTACCTTTCAAGAATTTGAATGCAACCATTAACAGTTTCGAAGGATTTTAAAATTAACAGCAAGAAAATGTTTGCGACATGCAATTAATTGGAGCATAAATGTTCATACATGAATGTTTTTCATAAGAGGGGTTCTTTTGTTGGTGTTAAAGAGGGCGTGTTAGAAGTGAACAGTCGGCAAGAATGTCCAATTTCGGAACAGGACTGGAATTTGATCACTTTAACCTTGTCTTACAGTAATTTGAAGAGAAAACAGAAAACAAGGTAAATGCAAAAAGTTTCAAGAATAGGTGGAGATTTTTTAAACTGGGTTTACACCCACGTTGGGGTTTTAGAAGTAAATCTCGGTCAAAATTGAAATTACAAACAATCAGGGAATTAAACCGTTACCTAAATTACGATTAGGTAAGACCCTCAAGATAACAGATGCGACAACGTAGTTTCGCAAAGAAGTCAGGATCAAGATATATAGTTAGCATTAGAAAATTATAAACATTCCAAATCAAATAACAAAAAAACTGACTTTTGAGAGGGGGGGGGACGCAAAAAAAAAAAAAAATGCAACATTGATTGTATATGTTAATATGCAAGAAGAGTAGATAGACCCTACCCTAGTAGTCACATACAGACATTAACTTGAATTGCATCTATCTTTCTTTTACTTTTTTTTTCTCTTTCTTTCTTTTAAATGAATGCAATGCGCTGAAATTTAAAACAGGGGGGAGGGGATTTTACAAAACAAAGCAAGATGCAAAAGCAGATCGGATAATGAACACAATAACAATAAATGCTGGGCAAAGTAGAGTAAGTAGAAACCTTTTCTAGCTCGGAGCCCTCGCGGTATTCGGCTTGCCTGCACGTGGTAGCACGCCTGAAAAGACAGTTATTCACTTGCGTTTGACTGAACAAGCAATGAGCTGTGTGACGTCACACGGTCATGTTTTATATCGTCCAATCAGATTGCACCGAACCTTCTAGAAACGCGAAAATAACAACAACAACAACAACAACAAACGAGACAATTAGCACCACCACAACAACAACAGTTTTAATCAATAAGATTAAATTGTAAAAATTCTCCTTCCTTCTCGGACTTTCTCTTCGAGTCACTCGCTGCCCATTTGCGTTTTAAGATAATTTCCGACGTGCTTTTCTTTTCTTCTTGAAAAAGCTAATGCCATTGTTTACTTACTTTAATCATAGTTTACGCAATTGGATAGTATCTGCACTTTAGTTTTTACTTTCTCTTTAACGCTAGACCAGAGATAGGTAAAAGCACTGTGATTTTTTTTCTAGACGAAAATGAGGAAAGTTCGGGTTAATTGGAATTATAAAGCTTGCACTATAATCGATATCTTTAAAGAACCTATCGAAATTTATTATTCTTAGAATGAAAAAAAAAACCAATCATCGCTTTGGTGGACTTTCATTCTTCTGATGTTTAAAAAAAAATAGGGAGTCGATTATTGTTTACACCCGAATAGATTGGATTGCGATGAACAAGGAGTAGATTTATTTATTATGCTAAGTCGCTTTGCTTCCGATATTGGTTTCTGTGTGATTTATGAATAAAATGGTTAGAATCGGTTAATAACTGTGTTCAACAAGCATAAATTGAACCGACTTGAGTTGATTATTTCCTTTCCTGGAAAATGTTAAGAGCTCAAATATAGCCTGTAAGAAAAAGAGGGCAGTTTTTTCTCTACTACACCTTGTGAACTGCAAACGTCTTTTGAAAACTTTTGACGGTATTTTCTTTTAGGATTCCCCCCATAAGAATTGCAATTTTTAATAATTGATAATTTTTTGCAATTTAGGTAAGTTATTTTAGCTTAGATAAAAAAGAAAGTATGCTATCTTTACGAGTGATTTTTTGGGGGTCGGGGTTATTTTTGTTGTTTTATTCACTTGTGGATTGCGGAGTATAGCAACAAGCTTTTAGAAAAATGGTTATGTTTAGAGGTAAAAAATATATCAGCACAAGGTCCAAGTGCGTAAAGTTTATAAACAATTCGGATTGATTGGTCTTTTATTTTCAAAAGCGAAAAATAATAATGACACTTTTCACGACAGGGACCAGAATTTGGTAACAGAATCAAAATTTCATTTAGAATTCAGACAAAAAATGTTATTGTTAACATTTTAATAAACCCAGATATCTGATTATTTGTAAATCCCATGAACAGTAAGAAGTGTCAAGTAAGTGAAGTGACTGCTATTCCCTTGATTATGCAGTAATCACATTGCATAAAAGGTTGGGTTTGTTTTTTTTATTTATAGATGAGAAATACGGATCTTAGGCAGCAATTATTTATTACTGTAATGGATCAATGATTTTGAGAATTATTTTTTTTTTGTGGGGATGAAACTGTGAAATGTAAACAAAACAATTAAATGACTGCCATTATAACAGATCAATTTTCAAGTGGCTAGAACGTAGTTTGTTTTTGTTAAAAATGGGAAATTCGCAATAAATTTTTAAAAAATTATCTTGAAATTCACGAATTAATTTTGGAAGTGCAATCTACCAAACCGCCGGGCATGACCCTCTTTGGCTCCCACAATCAAATGCAAACGCATTTTAATTTCATATGCTATGCTTTCACTATTAGTTTATGGACTGTTTTATTCATGAAATAATAAATGGGAAACAAATTGATTAAAGATAGAAGATTTATTTAATTCTCTAGTTTATCAGAAGCAGAAAAAACTGATTTTCCCAGAAAATCGTTGATTTTCTTTGTATTCTGCGGCCAAAAGTCAGATTTATTCAACTACTTTCACTATTTTAATAAAAATGGATTCATTATTATGTATAAAAAATGCTATCTTTGTAAAATAAAAAAAAGAATTTAGTTTTTATCGGTATTTTTTTTTCACTTCGAAAATCTGTTTTTTTTTATGCAGCAGATTTAGAAAATCGCCCAAAGGTTTAAAAAAGTTTCTAGATTAACGCAAAACGTAATAATAATTGTACTTCACAAACAGGAATGACATTGATAACGTTGATTTGAAATAAAAATTATACCCAGAAAAAATACTCAACAAGTCTTTAACCACATTAATCTGCTTTCTTTTTCTTTCTTTCTTTTAAAAATGAACCCAGGCTATTAAGAAAATGTGCTGTTTAATAGGGAGAAGAGGTAAATTAAAAAAATTCTAATCCACAAAAGTCATTTAACTAAACAGCAAAAAAGAATAATGTCCACTTGTAAATTAATTATCCGTAGATGACAAACCAAAAAGTATTCTCGGCCTGTGTTGCCAACTTTATTTTCAAGCTCACATCTAAAATCGAATCGAAAAACATCTTAAAACACTTAGAAACATCTAGATTCTATAGATATATATCTAAAATCTAGGAAATACGTTCACATATTATTAATAAATTAAGTGCAACTTCAATCTTCAACATTCATTTTATCATCATATTACTTATTTTATTACTATAAATTATATAAAAATATTACTTATTCCGTTAAAAACAATCTAAATAGCAATTTCTGACATCTAAACGCGACCAAAACATCTGGATTTAGATGAAAAACATCTAAATTGGCAACACTTCCTTCACCTCCATAGAAAAATCTCTGCTATGTTAGGCATCGCCATTGTAGCAGACGAATTTTCTTTGGTCGTGAGGAAATTAGACCAGCACAACATTATCAAGTACTCAAGAAAATAGTATGGACAGCTTTTTTCCATGATATAGTCATTTAATCATAAATTGAGAAATCTACAAATTTCAAGTCGGAGAAGAAATAATTCTTAAATTAGTTGCAAGCTGTCATATTTGAGACAATTATTCATGGGTCCGTTCAAGCACAATAATGCCACAAAATAACTTGGTTAATTTCTCGAAAATAATTGTTTACCTATTGGAAAATAAACATAAAAGTCATATGAACTGGTTTTTTATTGTCTGTAAAATGAATGAATGAATATATCATTTGTTTGTAGGTGTCAAATAAAATAGGAAAGGCCATACATTTTTGGGTGGGGTAAGGATTCGGGGTTATGTGCACACACACACACACAAGGCTTGTCTATGCCTATCACGTTTGTAGGACATTTCGAACGCGGATGTTTGGTTCCGTGTTGTTTTTTTCTTTCATGATTTCTCTTATCTCTTTTTATCTATGTCATTCGAATATCAAGTGTGTGTAGGAGTGAAATTTGTGCACTCACATAAAATTACTTATCAAAAAAGTTTTAGTTTTTTTACTTGCCATTTTTTAGTAAAAAAAACAAAAACAATCTTATCCCGTTTTGTCTTTTGTACAAATAAAAATGAATAAACGAAAATAAGCAAGAAAAAGTTTTTAAAAAGATTCATGAAACACCACTGAACAGCAAAAATACATTTGATATATCACTATTATCATTTTATTGTGAATTACAGGGTCATTTTTCTCCCTTAAAAACAAAACGAGGCCGAAACGTCCGTTTACCTTTTATCGCACATACCGAATATTCATTACCCTCCTGTCTAATTAACTTTCAACCCTAAGGTTCGTATTACTTTCAATTAGCGTAGGCTAACTAAATCCTGAATTATTCCCTGATTCAGAAAAAAAAACTTACAAACGAATGCTAAATAAAAGTCTCACTTAACCTGATGAACTAAAATCGATTACAAGCAGATATCAGATTGAAATCTTAACCCACAGCACATGCATTAACCTTAATCAGGAAATACTGGCTCCGCGACACCCATGATTGAGAATTGTGGCGAATCCTGGGGAAGGTCTATGTCCAACGACGGACATTAAAAGACTGATGATGATGATGACCCTCACAAACCCAAGTAACGAAAGCATAAACTTCTGGTTGAAAGTTGTAGGCGTTTTCCTCGTATTTCAGTTCTTTTAAACGATTTCATCACTATTTCTTTTTAAAGCCTAAGTTCTTGGTGGTCAGGTCAGTATAGATAGATATAATCGAGATCATTTTTCAGTATACGGACATTTCGGCTGCGGAAGTTTTGGTCGCTGACAATTCAGTTGCTGAGAGTTTGACTGAAGACGTATCGGTCTTGATTTTTTTAAAAAAGCGTAATGACTAGATATGTGTAATCTAAAACGAAACAGAATCATAATATATAAATATAGTGCAATGTACAATAATAACGATTATTTTTTATTGACAATATATCTGACAGTATGTATCAAGTTGACAATAAGGAAAAATAGATGTATTAATCACTGCTTTCAACAACAGACTGGTTTAATCACTGTTGTTGGGTTTAGATTATCCATTCAACAATAGTTATGACATGAATATGTATCTATCTACGTCTCAATCTATCAGGACTTCACCCATCCATAACCATTCATAGTAGAAACTTGATATTTTGCACACACACATTCCTCAAAAGGGAAAATATACTTTTTTGTTTTTTGAAAATTCATCCCCCCAAAACGTTTTTTTATCAGGGGATTTATTTTACAATGAAAGTTTATGCTAAAGTGGTCCCTCCTTTTTTGTTTTGCTTTTTTTAATCAAAAATTTATGATTCAAACTATACTGGTTGTATTTTCATCAATGTAACTTGATTTTACCACCACTACTGCTTAATTTCACAAGGTAAAAAGCAAAATATATGGGTGATGGTGATTTGCAATTTTTCTTTGGAATGCTATTTCAAATTGAATTTATTCTATTGACCTGTTTCGACTTTCGGCTTTATCGTGGTGACTATTTCAAATGAAACAATATTGAAATGCTCATTAATTCAAGTAACCTTGTTAATCGTCAGAAAAAGATGGGTCATAATTTGTGCCGGAGAAAGACACAAATGATCTGGAAAGAACCAGGTAAAACAGAAAGATGTTTAGAATCTGCATTGATCTTAGAATATAGAAAGACCGTGATTTTTCTACTACCCCTCTCAACCATCCGAATTGATACCAAAAAAAATATTGAATATAACCTGCAAACATGTTCATAATCAATTTAAGACAGGCTAAACCTCTTCGAATTCCCTCTTTCAAAAATAATCATACACACAGAGAGAGTAATGACCATTTAAAAGCACACACACCAAAAGAAAAATAGCCCTGAAAATCCTCTATAACTTTTGTTCATACCCCCTAAATTTGATTTTTTTAATATATGGATCCATTTGGGAATTGTCATTTCTTTGCAATTTTAAAATACTTTGCGTTGGTCGCTCATATGTTAAATTGTAAGATATTGCTACTTTAAATAAACAAAATTTTCAATATTGTTTTGTCTGAAATTGCCGCTTTGGCAAAACCAAAAGGCAAAACATGTTGGTGGAATGAATTTAATTTATATAAGGCTATTTCTCTCAACTTCTCCTGCATAACAATTATGTAATGAATGTCCGTTCATAATTTTTTAAAATCTCATTAAAAACTTTCTGTCGCTGATTTTTGTTTTATTTGAATTTTTATAGAAGACAAATAAATGAGTTAAGAAGATACATTTTCTACTAAATGACTAAAAAGTCAAAGAGAATTATTTTTCTTAAGTAATATCAAGTGAGTGTGAAAATTTCACTCCTGTGCAAACTTGATATTAAAATGGGGCATAAAAGAGATAAGAGAATTCATCAAAGGAAAACAGAAGTAAACACATCAATTATATATATATATATATATATATATATATATATATATATATATATATATATATATATATATGTATGTATATATATACATATATATATATATACATATATATATATGTATATGTATGTATATATATATATGTATATGTATATATATATATATATATATATATATATATATATATATATATATATATATATATATGTATGTATATATATATATATAGTAGAATGTGGATTCACTACACAAACTAGCTCATGTTTCTATGTTTCTGCCCTCTCTGGGCCTCATCAGTGGCTTTATATTATTAATATATTATTATCATATTATGTTATACTGCTAGCCTGATTTGTTCCACATGTGCTATGTATGTATGTATATATATATATATATATATATATATATATATATATATATATATATATATATATACATATATATATATATATATATATACATATATATATATATTTATATATATATATATATATATATATATATATATATATGTATATAAATATATATATATATATATATATATATATGAAATGATAGGAAGTGGATTCGCTACATAGACAAGTTTGTGTTTCTGCCCTCTCTAGGCCTTTGTGTAGTGAATCCACTTCCTAGAATTATATTTACAACTCTACTCTAAAACAACTTGACTCTCGGCATATAAAGTTGATTGTATTGAGCACTCTATAAAATAGATCCATCACATTGCTTTATGTTAAATCATATTATGCTATATTGCAAACCTGATCTGTACTATATATACAATGGATATACATACATATATATATATATATATATATATATATATATATATATATATATATAAAAATATATATATATATATATATATATATATATATATATATATATATATATATATATATATATATATTGTCATTTTACCCTTTAAAAACAAAACAAAGCTGAAATGTCCGGGCCAAAACATCGCACTACCTATTTTTGCTTGTGTGCCTCATTCAAGTGAAGAAATGCAGTGTTTACTGTCCAAGTTCAGTTTTGCTTTGTGGGTTTTTCAGGAAGGAAGTGATAGAATAGCAATGAGAATGTTCATCGATTCCACCATTGGTTAAAAACAATCTTTGTGTAAGTAACCCAGACTTGAACCAGCATAAAAGAACATCCTGGCATTATCATTCTAATTTTACTTTTTTCATTTGAACTCTTTCAACAATTGGTATTGTGGTAACAGGTGTAGATATTTTAGTTTTCTAGTGTTTATTGTGGGAGATACTTCATATATTTTATTCCATAGGTGTGCGTTAGTCTTTCCATGTGAGTGTGCGGACTTCCCAAAACCTTGATGAAAGCACAGAAAATTACTTGCAAAATTTTCATTTTCAAAATGTCATTCGAGAAAGCAAGATTTTTTTTTTCGAAATTCAAAACCATTTTATGAAAAATTAAGCTCCCAAAAATACATTTTTTTTTTTAAACTATGCTTAGGAAATGAAAATAAGTGAGAGAATTCATAGAATAAATTCTGAGTTTTGTGGCATACCATGAAAAAATGCATCAGAGAAAATAAACTGTGCTGTATGAACGAATCATGAAAAGTTTGCTTTAGTTCAGGAAATCATGAATGCATTGTAATAATATTTGTATTTATTAATTTATTTAGGTGGACGATATAAACCTGGTAGGAAACTTATTGTGGGTGAAAACGTGGTGCAATATTTAGTCAAATGCTATTTTAGACATTGATTTTTTCCTCTCCTTTTCACAGTGCTGTAAACAAATCTATTTACTTATTTTTTAGTAGATGAAATATTATGAATTGTTATCAACAGTTTTTTTTTTAATTTTAAGCTAGTATTTACTTTCATTTTTACATTTTCGTTGCTTTTTATTGCAACTTTTTTCAGACAAGATAAAATTTTTAAAAGAGCATAAAAAATATTAAGATGAATGCAAATAGTAGCGGAAAGAGGGGAAAAATTGTTAATGGATGCACTGTAGTTTTATGAAGTTTATGGCTAATTAACTGTATATATATGGATATATATATATATATATATATATATATATATATATATATATATATATATATATATATATACATATATATATATATATACATATACATATATATATATATATATACATATATATATATATATACATATACATATATATATATATATATATATATATATATATATACATATATATATATATATGTATATATATATATATATATATATATATATATATATATATCGATGCTCTTCCATAGAGGAATAGAGCACTCTGGTGGATGAGGAGTTTCTGCGTAAAAAGAATATATCGCTTAAATTCAGCCTTACTGACCACCCAGTTCTGTAGTCCAGAGGTAGGATATCGGCCTTCGGGTCCGATGCGAGGGTTTTAATCCTGCCTTGCGGTACTGGATGGGTTAGAGTCTATAACCACACTGAAGAGATGTAATACATCGAAACAGCTGTCTGTGAATGACACAATAAATATATATATATTTATATATATATATATATATATATATATATATATATATATATATATATATATATGTATATATATATATATATATATATACATATATGTATATATATACATGTATATATATATATATACATATATATATATATATGTGTGTATGTGTATGTGTACTGCACACATTTTTTACAATCTTTTAAAATGTATTGCAATTATTATGTATCTTTTTTGAAAGTTTAATTTTGGTTAAGACTACAAAAAAATAGCATAGAGTTAATCTTTTGTGCACTCATAGAGAATTTCTTAGCAGATTAAGGCTTTTTTTATGTTCTGGACTAAAAGATCATCGATTCTGTCATAACTGATGAATCTATCACCAGAAAAAATTAAGTCAAGTTTTAAAATTAAAAATTTTTTACTGTACACTTTACTATAATCATTTATCAAATTGTACATTTATAATTTGGGAACAGTAAAGTGTCTGTTTATTATTCATGGTTCAAGATTCATGGAGTCTGGGCACTGAAAGGGTTTGGGGCTGTCAGCAAAGATTATCCTTAGATTTTCGTGTTCATGCCCCTAATCCCCATAAACAACAAAGGGTAACTAGACAAGGCACACTGTCGACAGGAATTTTATATCACATGGTTTTTAGAGACAGCAATAAATAAAATGCGGAAAAACTTTTATTTTTCTGATCTGAATTTTGTTAGGTTGGGTGATATGGTTGAATTATTTCCTCGGCTACGTGGTAAATGTTTTCACAACTTTTGGCCAGGTACCCTCTGACCTTCATTGAGTGTCGTTAGGTTGTCACAGTGTATGCTCAATTGGACTGAACATATCATATCTGTTTCTTTTATATCCGGTTTGTGTTATCAGGGCACTCTTGGATTTCCTTAGCATTGAGTAATCTTCTTTTTTTTTTTTCTTTTTGAGAAGTCTCTCATTAAGAGAGACTCCCAAATGCTTGGTTGGCTGAAGAAAGTCATCGTATTTGCCATTTTTCTCCCTGTCAGTAATCTTTATGAGTCACAGTGGTAATATGTGCTCTTCAATTCTAATTTTCGCAGGCCAGCATGTTTCGCCTTTGTAATGTCAACACAGAATAGAATAATTCTAGTCATATTTTTCTTTTGGTAGATGGTTCAGTTTTGGAGATTCATGAGCATAGGGTGATCCCAGCACTGTTATAATACAATCATAATAACATTAAAAAATTGAAAATGTAAAGTTAATGCTGTGTTTTTGTTGGCATTAGAAGAGCAGATACTACACCTTGATCTTGATCTAAAAACTGCAGAAGGCACATTTCGATTGGGATTCCACTGATCTGATAATGCCTATACAACTTTCAAAAAATGAACCTGACACCCATTGAAGGTTGGTGTGTACAGCCATTGAAATGTTATGACAAGGAAGAGCGACAAAATGATTAATTCGTACAAAGCAATTTGAGAGAAGTGATTAGAACCGTAACGCCTAGTCCAAAAACATTGAGATAAAAAATATTTTTCTCATTAGTTTTTTTGCCAGTTGAATATTTTCCAACAAGAACACAGGGAACATAGTTAACATCAATACAGGTTTCTTCAGCTTTTAAGTCGGTCTGCCTGACTGTCTATCTATGTACCTATTGTGCATACAGGCCACACCAATATAAGCTGAAGGCATTACTTCTTATCATCTACTGAAAAAAGTATTTTTTTCATTTTTTCAAAATTCCTCCCTAAATTGGTTTTTTGGGGGGGGGGCTTCAATATACAATGTATATTCATGCTAAATTGGTTCCTAGTTTGTCTTTGGCTGCGTTCATGCCAGTTTTTTTTAAATTTGGATTTTTTTTCACTGATAAGATAAAAGTTTAGAGAAGTAACTTATTCCTTGATCACCCATTTGTCAATTATTGTAATTCATCACCCGCTACACGGCGTGCTGCCAAAGAATATTGGTCACAAGATGGTTTCTATTAAGTGGCTAACCAGACCAGCTGTTATTTTAAAATAAATAAGTATACAACAATGTTTAAAAGTGTGAAGAATAATTTTAAAGAATCCTTTTGTCCAAGAAGAAAATAGCTGAGTGTCTATATTTGGAGAGTTGACAAAAAAAGTACGTTAATTGTCTGCCAGTGACAATACTGACGAAATCACAACATGGATTTACAAATATTTTGGGGTGTTTTTCTCCTTCTGTTTCTGTCGTGAAGTGTCGGTTCTCGTTAATCACCACAGCAAAGGAAACTTCAGAGTGGCATTATATTCACTCAGAAAACAATGTCTTTAACTTACCACCAGTAGAGTGGTTATGAAATGAGTGAAGACTCTTTTCTATGGTTCATTACAGATTGTACATTCTGTTTCACTTGAAAAAGATTTTCAAAAGAAATTTTTAAAAAGTAAAACTGAACGTACAATCTGTAATAAACAATTAAAAAGAGTCTTCACCCGTTTCATAACCACTCTACTATATATATATATATATATATATATATATATATATATATATATATATATATATATATATATATATATATATATATATATATATATATATATATATATATATATATATATATATATATATATATATATATATATATACACACACACACACACACACACACACATATATAAAATTATTGTGTCATCTACAGACAGCTGTTTCGTTGTATCACAACTCTTTAGTGTGGCTATAGACTTTCCAATATCCCATCTAGTACCACGAGGCAGGATTGAGACCTTCGCTTCAGACCCGGAGGCCAATATCTTACCTCTGAGCTACGGAACTGGGTGGTCAGTAAGGCTGAATTTAAGCGATATATTTATTATAGGTTAAATTCCCCATCCACCAGCGTGCTCTATTCCTATGGAAGGGTGTGTGTGTGTGTGTTTCTCTTCCTCCCTCTCTCTATGTATTTATTTAGAGATAGAAATAGAGACAAATACAAATACATACACACAAAAATATTTGTGTGTGTGTGTTTCTGTTTGTATATGTTTATCTCCATTTTTTTCTCTT
Source organism: Thysanoteuthis rhombus (assembly GCA_963457665.1). NCBI lineage: Eukaryota > Metazoa > Mollusca > Cephalopoda > Oegopsida > Thysanoteuthidae > Thysanoteuthis > Thysanoteuthis major. The sequence goes on along the minus strand of OY735231.1, from coordinate 34,213,195 downwards.
TTTTTTTACACTCTCTCTCTCTCTCTCTTTATACATATTCAGTGATCAAAAGTGTGTATGTTTGTCTGTGTATACTTGTGTATATAGAGTGGGTGAAAAGAAACTCCCTATTAAAAATTGGCTACAACTTTATTATTCATTGGTTGATTGTAGTCAAACTAGTTTTACTTCTGACCATACAATGGAAGAATTTGCCCCAACGTCTTAAAAACGTCCGCATATTTCTGTAAGTGCTTTGGTATGGCTTCGATAGACCTTTCCAGGAAGTCCGGTGGAATGTTCACCATAACATTCGGAGTTCACTCCCCCAGTTGATCCAAAGTTTGTCATTTGATGCAATATACCTCCTTCTCCTCCCATCCCCTCAGGGAGAGGTCATAGGGTGTAAGGTCAGGCCAACCATTTCTAATTCTAGAGTTAATTTTCAACCTTCCTGTATTACGTGTATTTCTATTTTTCTCTCTCTGTCTGTTAGTCTGTCTGTCTGTCTGTCTGTCTCTTTCTATCTCTCTCTCCATATATATATATATATATATATATATATATATATATATATATATATGAATGAGTGTGTATTCTGGAAACGTTGACAATATGGAAAAGGAAAAACCTTGAGATTACTGAGTACAATTCAAATTTTTAAAATATTTTTTATTATTTTAGTGTAATAGTTTACAAACATTTCACCTATCCCAGGTTTCATCAGAGCGTAAATTGGTTACGGAGAAAAAGTGAAAAATTACAGAAATGTCCGGATGGTTGTTTGGGTTAAGAGATTGTTGGGTATAGGTAAAGACAAGTAGTGGTTTTATTACTGTACATCAGAGGAAAAGGATTTTTTCTGGTGTATGTAAATTCGGTCTCAAAACAAGTGTACGTCTTTTCTTGGTTTAATAAAAAGTCTGAGATGTTCTCAGAAGTCTTTTTCCCCTTCTATTTCGTCAACTTTGACACAATATTCTATCAGATCTTTATCCTTTCTCCACACTGACATGCGTATATATATATATATATATATATATATATATATATATATATAATACCAATAATATCCTCACACCCACATCTAAGATACATTCAATAATGGAAGCTTCAAAGTCACCCAGACCCATTGGAAAAACTTCACCTTAGCCTGTTAAAACCCCTGTCCAAATCATAGCCAAAACATTTTCAATAACTTTTAAGGTTGATACCTATGTAGCTCCTTGACCTCACCACCCCTCCATCTACACTACCCCAAACATACCAAAAAATCTAACTCCACATCACTCCCCCCTACCTTGACACACTCTGCCCTCCCCAAGACCAACTGCTGCTGCTTTACCAAAGACCTGATACCTTACCAGACATTCTCCCACTCGGCAGGAGGCCTCCAGCAGCCCTGACAACACAATTTACCTACATGCATAGCTCCTGCCAGTGGACTCTGGTTCCACATGGTACATTTTAATACAAACTCACACAGCACTCACCACTGATGATGGGAAAAATCCCGAAACATGTATGGACAATTCACTTATAAGGATTAATAAACCTTACCTCCAATCACCTCACTCCCGAGTCTGTCTCACTCTCTACAGTACACATTATATATATATATATATATATATATAAATGAAGAATAGAGAACGAGACAAACTCAGGAGTAAAAGTATATGGAAACTTTATAAATTAATCAAACAATTGACAAATCAATTAATCAGTATGCTACACAGGTTTTGGGAAGAGTTCCCATCTCAAGTAGCATGTGTGTATTTTTTAGAGGTTAAAAGGTCAGGTTTCCATTGAAAACAAATTTAGCATAAGATGTTTTGCTTCGAGAGCAAAAATGAAAATTAAAAAATCAAGATTCATGGGAGGGGGTCTACCAGTGAGTCTGGACTGTTTTATGTAAGTGAAGGAATCTGTGATGGTTTGGTTGTATCTTTTGTTGGAAGTAGTCGCAGCAGTTATGGGTATTTCATTGGTTGTACTGGTCAAAGGAGAAAGGCATTCTTAAGAATTGGATGTAATGGTTATAGGGAATCTAAGTTATGGTCCAGTGTTGAGCTATTTGGGTGCTTGGTAAGATGATGCAGAATTTTTGCATACGTGTGTTCATATGTTAAATTGCCTTTAGATGCATACATAAACTTACTTGATGGGTATCCATGGTGGATTAGACCTGTAGGTATATTAATAGTATGTCAGTGTGTGATATATATATATATATATATATATATATATATATATATAACACACATACATATATATATACATATACATATTATATATATATATATATATATATATATATATATATATATATATATATATATATATATATATATGTGTGTGTGTGTGTGTGTGTGTGGTGTGTGGTATAGATATATATATTTATGAATATGTAATATCATTCTGTCAGATTATACATTCATTTCCCAATTTACATATATATTGTTAATGAGAACAGATTGGGTGAATAGGTATTTATTCACAAATATTTGTGATGGATGGAGAAATGAAAGAGAAAATGGAAATTTTCTTTTTGTGTCTTAGGGATTCCCCTCCAATATAGGTCTTTTGAGGGAGGGTCAGTATGCAATGTAACCTTGTTGAAAATTTAGACCTTTTTTTTAGTGAGCACAGCACTACAAAAGGAGAGAGAAATAAAGTAATTTATTCATTGATCACCCCTTTTCCCAACTTCTTTATTGATTACTCCCGAACAGCGTATATAGGTGGTGGTGGTTCAAAGTTTTTCTTTGAACGCTAGTTGTACATATGCTTCTTAGAAATGGAGACATTTTAAAATTCTTATGTCTGACTCAAACTCACTATTTTGTTGCTTCTATTTTGATTATGATTGTGATACACTAGTTGAATTTGACCCTAATCTAGTTTTACAGATGATCAACACATGTAATTAAGTGAAGAAACTTAAATTGGCAACCCAATATTTATCTTGAAATAAAACCAAACTCAGTTTTCTTTTCAGCCATAAAGAAGATTGAGTCATAATCATTGCATTGTGTTTTGTTTGGACTAATTTCTCTATTTCTGTTGTTTGAAATTAGTCCAAAAAACAAACCACCAACAATAATTAAAACACTCCTTCCAACAAAATGCAGACATGAGACATAATCTATTGAATAAATGCTTTAAAAATGCCTCAACTTCAAGCTATGGGTAAACAGTAGAGTAGTTTGAGTTCTTTCACCCTGTAAGGCAGTCCGTCTAAGAAAACATGGTTTGGAGTGGGAGTCAAACTGGGCATCTGCCCCTCCCTTCCACCTCGATCAGGCCTTCTCACCAAAGACAAGGGGTTAGAAAGTTTTAACTTTATAGTTGATTAAGGATAATGGTGCTGTACGATTGCTTTATGTAACCCTCAACTTGATGTACCCGTATGGAAAGATGGTACTATTATTTGCTGGTAACAGGGTACCTGCTAAGATATATTTCGAATACATTCCCCCACCTCGTGTTTAAAAGTGGTGGCAGCGCCCATGTAAGAGAAGGTTACTCTGATAGGAAAACCTGCAGCTTAACAGTTGCCATAGCGTGTCCCACGTCCAGGTAAAGGAGGGGGTCGAGCATGGGGCTAACAACTCCACCCTGTACAAACCCACTTGCTACTGAAACCACAGAATAGTGGTCGTGGCCCTCTGCTCTACAAGAAGTCTACAGGAGTAAACAATAACAGCAACAACAAAAATTTATCGTGTATCCTAACAGACACCACCTAGAATTTACTAACTGCTTCGTAAGATGTAAGGGAGATAAGTTCTTGAAAATTCCAATTTTTTTCTCTGCTATACTGTATTATGTATTTCAATAACATTGAATGCTTACCCATAAATACACTAATATTTTGTTTCCTAATATTACTCGCTGAGATGGGTGGGATGTCTTGAATGCGATCAAGTACGATACTTGATTTGCATTTTAAAATGGTCCACAGCTGACAACCTGAAATTAGAAACCATCAACCAAAAACTGTCACCGAAAACAGTCAACATTGCTTTCTTCAGTTTTCAATTGGGTCTGGCTGACTGGCTTGGATATCTATGTATATTGAGCTAGAGGGCTGAAATTTCAAACATTTTCTTCTAATTATGTCCCCAAAAATCTTTTTCGCACCCCCCACCGATTTTTTAAAGTTGGAGTTTAATTTATAATGTAAGTTTATGCTAAATTGGTTCTTTTATTTGTTTGTTTTTTAGATTTATGAGAGCACTGATGAAACTTTTGAGGTTATATAAGACACATTATATACTATGAACAATGCTTTTCAGTCAGAGATGAAAAAAAACGTTGTTTAATCTCTAACCCTCGATAGGAGAAATAAATAAAAGCAATGTGATTTTTTTTAAAGCAAAGAATTTTCTCAATCATGCAGACGCGTGTATACAAGTACATGCATAAACCTTACAAAGACGGCTGCTACGATGTACAATGAATTCAAGATATTTCCAACGGAGTTACGTCCCCTACATTATTCAAATTTTAGATTAATTTTTCCACCTGCGTGAACGTAATTGGGTGGTATTCAAAAAATTGTTCTACCATAAGGATATTAATAAAATAATATTTGATGTCATGAAGAAGTTGAAGGAATATTATAAAAGTATGAGAAATAAAGAAAAATTTGGTGAAGAAATAACTTTTGCATGGTATGAATATATATACATGTATGCATTTGTTTATATATGTATACAGTTGAATATGTGTATATATCTCTGAGCATATATATATATATATTTGTGTGTGCGCGCGTGTGTGTGTGTGTGTGTGTGTTTGTGTGTGTGAGTATGTGTGCGTTTGTATGCGTGTGTATGCGTGTACATGTGTGAGTGATTGTGTGTCTCAGTGAGTATGTATGTGAATGTAAGTATATGTTTGAGGATATGTATATACTACCAAAAATACCTGGCATTACCTATGATAAATACAATCATAATGCTAGCCACAGTTCTATATGTGACCTCTTGAGATCTACACTGTGAGTTGTGATGTCGATCAGTTATCTGACATTCTTGCAACATAACTAGACCATTGCCATTTGAGTTTTCTTATAGATTCTATGATACCTCGGACTACTGTTTTTTCCCTAATATATTGTGATGACCTCTTCATGTGATTTTGAGCATGATTCCTTTCATTTGCATGTTGCCTGGTTTTCAGTTTGAAGGTCAGTTTCTTTATTAGGTTCCATGTTTCAGCTCTGTAAATGACTATTGGATGGATGTATTGGTTGTATACCCTTATCAAGTATTATTTTTATCTGACAAGATATCAGTGGAACAGATTGTCCTCATTAAGTGAAGTACTATTGTATATGGGTATGATGAAAAAAATTACTAAAAAATATTGAAATGATACTTTGAAGAGGGTAAATGATAAGATGGAAATTATGAAATAAAAGTGTTAGAATATTATTGGGCACTATATACATTTATCAGTTGAAAGTCTTTTTTGAAAAAAAAAAGGAAGTTGGGTACTTTTGCAAACAACAAACAAATACATTTTTTAAAAATTTGCGCCAAATTTTTTCAATGCTTTTTTTTGCTGATTTTTTGTGATATTTTGAGAGAATGAGTTTTCTCCCTTGCATTTGTCTTAATAAAAATCAGAAATAACTCTGAATGACCTTTGTGGTCAACCACACGTATTGAAATTTATACAAGCCTTCACTGTAATCATATATACCCATGTGCCAAATTTCTGGTTCATAATGTAAATTGTCATCCACAACATTGAATAAACAGATAGATATATATAAATTTATAGTTGTATATTTTGTCTGTTGTTTTTAATGACATGTTTAAGTGAAGGATTGCTGCTCAATACATTCTTTTCAAATAGAAAGTGTTAAACAAAGTTTATGTATAAAGTGTTAGTCAAATGTTCAATGAATTTGAACAGTGAGCACAAACTAAATGTCGTGTGGAATTTTGCTGCTACCCTTTGTGAGCCAGTAAGCAAATAGGAGGCAATAGTGTACATGTTTGATATCATTCCCCAAACTTTTGGGTAGCACTTTGTATGTATTCTAGTTCATTCCTTGCATTTCTTTTGCTGATGTGATAAAAATAAATTCTGTCTCCGATTCTTCAGAACCAAACAAATTTTCAATTGATAAAATAATATACAAAAATTCCATATCCCATTTTAAAGTCAAAAAATGATTAATGAAAAAAAATAATCCAATTCTAGTAAAACATCTCCCCTTGAATGGGAATGTAAGATTAAATGACAAAATACCATCATCAAATGCTACAAAAAAATCCTGGCAACATTTCTAGACTAATAAAAAAATTTAGCATCTGGTTTGGATCCATTTTTCAATATGATTTTTATTTGAATATCACTTTACAACATATTCTCACTTTTTTGGTTCTTGGGTTATAAGTATCATCTTTTAATTGATTATGTCTAAAATGTATAGAAAATGACAATCATTCCCTCCAAACTTTGTGAAAGTAATGATTTGAAATCTACTTATTTCTAATTGGACAACAAGTAAATTAGCACGTTTTCAATTGCATAAAGTGAGAAAAACAATGAAATATGAATATCATTGTCCTGGTCAGAAAAGCAGACTTTGAGAGAAATAGCCATTGTCTGTACTGTTTACTTATGAGCAATCAAAAATTACTCACTAACCACTAGACAAAAATTGTATTGAATTGTCTTATCAATGGAAATTCAGTTCTTGTTTGTTAATTTTCTTTTGTAAGAATTGGATTAAAATAATTTTTCTAATTTGGAGATGAAAGCATAAAAAAAATGTGTGAATAATATAAAATTTTAAAAAATTCACTCTGGGCATTGTTTTAATATAACTTGATGGCTCTAGCGGCCTATAAGAATCATATGCAAAGGGGTGGATTTAGATTTTTTTGCTCGCACAATAATTCATATGTTTTCTACTGATCAGTAACTTTGATTTCAACTACTTGTATTTTGTAGAGATGTTTTCTAGTTTTTTATATGTGAACTTTACTGAAGGAGCACAAAATATTGTGTTCAAAACTCTAGTTCATTTCCAATGAGTTTTTTTTGCAGGACGCACGAAGCAAGGGAGACAACTCATTCTTTTTCCAGCCAGAAAAGTGAAACAAATCTGAACGTACAACAAAATGTGCCCACATTATATAAATTTTATTTAAAAAGAATCCTTTAGATGAGAGCCATTAGATGAATGACAACTGAAGGACGATAGAAATTACATAACATAACTTTTTATTCAAGAGAATTAAGAAGTAGTAACATTCTAAGGGAAATTATGAATCATATATATTCCTTTTTATCTCATGTGTTAAGTAATGGTAATGGCAAAGTTAAGTTAGCCTGATGAAAATACTACCAGTATGGTTGGAATCATAAATTCATGGTTAAAAAAAAAACAGATCTAAAAAGTGCAAATTTTTAAAAAAACAAATGTGAATCCCACTGGACATAAACTAGGGGACTAATTTGGCATAAACTTTCGTTGCAAATTGATCCCCCCAATAAAAACTTATTTAGGAGAGGAATTTTTGAAAAAAAAAAATCATTTTCCTCATGCATTGAGAGAGAGAGAGAGAGAGAGAGAGAGAGAGAGAGAGAGAGAGAGAGAGAGAGAGAGAGAGAGAGAGAGAGAGAGGTTTGTGTGTGTGTGAGTGTGTGCAAAATTTTTGGGCTTATTTTTTGCTTATTGGTTGGTCTAATGATACAATGTCTATAAACTCACAATGTTCTCAAGTTGTACTATTTCATATATATATATATATATATATATATATATATATATATATATATACTGGACCAATACCATGGATAGCCTCATCCCCAACTTACCAAACATCCACACTGCTAAGACTAAACTACTATCCAGCTCCCAGTATCCATGATAACCAATACTCCTTCTGAGCAGCACAACTAATAAATTACCCATAACTGCTGCTACTGCTTCCAACAGGATATCCAAGCATACCAACACAGATTCCTCCACAGACACAATACAGTCAGGACTCACCATTTGGACCACTGACAGGTACACACATGCTACTGAAGAAGGGAACCTCTCTCCAAACATGTATAGGATATTGATTAATTCATTTATGAATGGATTAATTAGCAATTAATACTTCTACTCCTGAGTTTGTCTCATTTTGTGAATCATATAAGTAGAATACTCAATATCTTTGTAGGTAGGGATATTATGATGATAGTTATATCAGATTATAAATTGAATTAATTCATTTTATGACTGGAAGTTTCTTGCAAGGGTCTAAAACAGTTCACATTCATAAATTTTGCATGATGAATGGCAACTGTTTTAGTCCCTTGCAAGAAAATTGATGTCGGGAAATAAATAAATGCAAGTTATAATCTTCTATTATATATATATATATATATATATATGGAGGAAATTCAAACTTTGTTTTCTTTTGATTTTGTGCTTTCAATCTATTAGATCATCAAACATTCTTGAAATTTGTCAGTTGTAATAAAAAAAAATGTTCCAAAGGTTCCAGAGGATGGGTTCTCTTTACTATATAAATATAAAGCTAAACAGGACCCTTACTTTCTATTCATCATAGGAAACAGTGGATATGAATTTCTCTTCCTCTCAGTGCTTATGCCAAGTTTGGCAGTATTTTTATAAGAAATCTGACCATAGCCCAATCATAAGACATGTTTTTCTTTGAGAAAAACCTCTAACCCTAGCCCTTAACCTAGGCCCAATCTAAACCTGGCTATGAAACATGGGCTCTTTTCAAATTTGATGGTCCGCTTTTTTATGCAAACTAATAATGTCAAAAGTGAGAACATGATATTCTCATTTACAAGAGATGGATTTTTGAAGGTTCCAGGAGGGAGAAGATAGGCCAGCCTGAGGGTGTGTGTAGGCCTGTCCAGGAGTATGAGTGGATCTCACTATTTTATTTTCCTTTGCTTTATTTGAAGTTTTTTCCGCAACCAATACTGATTACTCAAGCTGATGCAAATATATATATATATATATATATATATAGTAAACCTTTTAAATGGAATAATGGGGACGGGGCAGGTGTCTGTTAATGCAGATTGTCTGGTAATACAGAATTATGTAAAAAAACCCAAATAGCAAAGTACATAGAGATAAGTAACGTTGAAAGAAAATATAAAAGATAATCATAAAAAAAGGAAAATGGTACTAATTTGATTTATGGAATTATGAAAAAAAAGGGAGCGAATTAGTAAACCTGCCTCCACCAAGAGTGTAAATAAAGGCAATGGATCGAGTGGCATGAGGCAGTGTCATATATGCAACCAATCAGTCACTCAACAAACCAACAGACCAGACCAGCACTCAGGGTTGCCAAATATGTCCAATTTCAGATTGTACCTGTTTTTAGCCCTATATATCTAATAAAAATTCAAATCAATCAGACATCCAATATTATCTAAATTTTTTCTGATCTGAGGCTCCACATAAATTTGGAGTGATATTTCTGAAATCAAAACAAAGAGCTATGTATACACACTATCTTTCAGAAGAAAAATGATTATGGTGAAGTAGTTTTATGTAAGCCTAACTTATTATTCCAATGTAAAAAGAAAGTAATTTTATTTGCTGGTGCTCACTCCGTTATGTCACCCAAGGGTCAGGTTACATATTTCCGTCAATGGTCAAGTGCACCATTTGATATTTAGATCATACAGCACATGGATACTAATATGCAAGTTAGTTTTGAAATATTCGAGTGTTTTCAGATTAATTTTACCGTTACTTTTGCTTACAGTATAGATGGCTAGTGGAATGCCTATTATATAACAGGGTTGCCGCCAAGGTATATTCCGAATATTTCCAAACCCTTCCCGCAGAATATATGCGTTCCTGCACCCCCATCCAGGAAAAGTGTCTGCAGACATCCATGTTCAAGACTGTTATAAACCAGAAAAATTCTAACAAACATAGCCGTCAAAAATGGCAAAAGCTTCCATCCTTTTATACATGTGCACGTGTTTGTTTATTTGTGTTTCAGTTCTCCTGGCCATACCGTTTTGTCTATTGACTTGAAAGCTGGTATCAGTACTCCGCTTGACCGTTTCTAAAAATGATTTTTTCCATTTTTGAAAAAAAGATTTTTTGACTTTATGGGGGGCTTATTTTGACAGTTTGATTAATAACATCTAATTTCTATGAAATCCATGTATTTCCGAATGTTTTTTACTCTATATTAGATGTTTTCCAGTGGAAAATGCCAGTGATGTCATGAACAGAATCGATTCTGATCATATTTATTCTTTGAAGGAATTTTTTTGTGTGACTTCAAATTTAAATCTACGGTTGTCCAATTATTGGCAAGTTGTAATAATTTTTTGTTCAATTTTCTTGTCACTCCTAGTTTTCTGTACATAACATGAGTGAACAAAAAAATACTCAAAATACGAGTTGATTTATGCAGTTTTCTCATGATACAAAATGAATTAAAATCATACACCTAGGAGAATAAGATGGAGAAATCAAAAAGAGAAAAAAATTTTGTCATGGGTGAATGGGATTTTTCAATGAAGACTTGGCATTGAATGACTCTCGAATAGTTCAAGAAACCCTGGTTTAATCATTTACTCATTTGGACATTGGTTGGAAACATCTGTTGTTCGTAGCCAATTGTAAACTTGGAGTCAAGCAAATTTCTGTGTTTGATAGCGTTATACAATCCGTCTCAACTCTTATTTCAGCGGGGAGTATTTAGAGAAAATCCAATTCCCTGAATTCTTCTCATTTGTCAATCAGTTTTTTTTTTAACTACTTCTCAAGTTCTGGCCAATATGGGACTGGACAATAAAGATTATTGATGCTATGTGTCACACACAGAGAGCTCTTATTACATACATTTTAAAACCAGAATTGCTTTTAAAAATTTTTTTACGATAATTATCTATAGTTTCCACTAACCATGAGAAATTGAGTGAACCTTTGATTTATTATGTTCAGGGGAGTGCGGAAAATCCTTTTGATTCATTTTTTGTTGTAGTAAGGGTCTTATATGCCATTAAATATGGTAAGTTTTAGTCTTTTTGAGATAATCACATTATTACTATCATCATAATTAACAGCAGCAGCAGCAGCAGCAATCGTCGTCTTCTTCATCATCATCATCATCACCACCACCACCACCACCACCACCACCACCATCTTCTTCTTCTTCTTCTTCTTCTTCTTCTTCTTCTTCTTCTTCTTCTTCTTCTTCTTCTTCTTCTCATTATTATTATTATTATTATTATTATTATTATTATTATTATTATTATTATTATTATTATTATTATTATTATTATTATTAGTAGTAGTAGTAGTAGTAGTAGTAGTAGTAGTAGTAGTAACTGTGGCGGTGGTGGTGGTGGTGGTAGTAGTAGTAGTAGTAGTAATTTTCATGTATAAACCAAAAAATGCATGCCTGTCCATCTGGTTGAGGGGCTTGGATTGAACTAAACCTGGCAGATATGGGGGCGGGGGGGGGGGGGTCACGAGATTAAAACTGAACATGTTGGGTCCTATCTGGTTAATAAATCAGGTATTTAGATATTTGAGAACGTGATGATTTAAAAAAAAATTTTTATTATGCTTGAATCTTAACCAGAATGTAGTTCATGACCTGTCATTTTGCTGACGGTTACCTCAAGTTTACAACAATGGGCCCTGCTGATAGCTGCCACTGATACTATAAGTGTGGCAGACATGGTAGGAAGATAGAGGGAGAATTGGGAAGTAGTTTAATAAGTGTGTTGGAAGAGAAAGGCGAGAAAAGAATCTTTTGTTCAAAAAGAGGATAGGAAAGGAGAGAGGAGAAGATAAGGTTCGGTTGTTTAATTAGAGAGTAGGAAAAGAAAAGAGGAAAAGAAAGTTTCTTAATAAGAGAGTAGGAAGGGAGAGAGGAAAAAAGTTGTTTAATAAGAGGGTAGGATAGGGGAGAGGACAAAAGAAAGTCGTCTAGTTTAATGAGAGTGAAGAAAAAAAAAATAGTTTTAAAAGTGGGTGGAAAGAAAGAGGGAATTACGCAGTTTAATAAAAGTGTAGGAGGGGGCTGATGGCTGCTACTGATGCTATGTTTGACTGACAGCTCCTATTATGAATATTCGAAAGCAAGAATTGTTTGTTTTTATTTTTTTAGATAATTATCTGTAACTTCCACTCACACTGAGAAATTAAGTGAACATTTCATTTATTATGTCCATGAGTGCAATAGATCTTCATACTTATCTCTGGTTTATAATCTAAGCATACAATGAGCTTATATGCAAATTATTTCACTGTTTGTTTGTTTGCGCTCAAATGGGATAATCTCATTGGTTGATTCATCTTCTTATTACGGCATAACAATAAAAATTATGTCATAGAAATTCTTAAGACTGCATGTCTGATCATCAAACATTAAAACAACTTGAGATGAATAGAGACTTTGAAAAAACTTGAAGTCAGTATGAATGAATCATTGAAAAATAAATTACCTAATAAAATAGCTTTAGGCTCTGTGGAGGTTTCTATGAGTTTTGTTCTTTTGTTGACTCCGTAAGATAGGATTTATAGTATGGTATCAGAAGCTTCTCACAGATAAAATTGGGTATGAGCTTACAACTATTTAGAAGATAGTGTGGATGTATCATCCAGCTACAAACCACTGAGGAATAAACAGCAAAGTTTTCTTTTATAAGAATGCTACACTATTTATTGATGTACATGAATTATAAACTTGTAAGAGAAATGATTTTGTGTAATGTGTAGTGAATGTGAAGTCTTTTCAAGGTGTCAAGTAAAAATCTGTAATCCAAATGCCTTTTTCGCTTTTTCAAAAAAAAAAGTTGTCAAGCAAAAGTAGTGTCCAGCTTTAGTTTTGCAGCGAGACGTTGTAAAGGCAGCTCATACCCTCTTCCGTTCTCTTCTTCTCAAAGTCCAAATTTTCAAAAGACAAGCAGGCACAAACTGAGGGAACAATTTAGCAAAAAATTACATTGCGAATTGAACCCCCTACTAGAAACCTATTTTGGGCAAGTATTTTCAAAAAACAAAAAAATGTTTTTTCTTGACATAATAATGAGTAATTGTTTGAATTTTCATCTCTCTAGCACCATTAGTCAAGTTTGTACACCAACCAGCAGGACCAACTCGAAAACTGAAGAAACCTATATTGACAGTTTTGGTCATCCGTTTCTAATAACGTAAGGCACGGTTCTTGATAAAAGGGGGTTAATAACTTATTTCCTACACTTGCGAACCTCAGGCTGTAGCGGCTGAGGCCATCAGATTCATATTCCAAGTGTCGGAGAGGAAGTAATTTGAGACGTATCCTTACTGGTTTGAAATGATCATTAAGAGCATATACACAAAGACCCAGCCAAGCACTGGAACTTTTGTATTTATATATTTTATCAATGTTGGTCTTTGATACAAATTTTGTCAATTTTCAAGCCGTATAAGTTTATTAAAATAAACTTTTTGTAATGTATCGGATACTCTTTGCTCACACTATATGTAATCAAAAGAATGTATGAGAATTTAGATGTGCTTGTTTAATAAATAATTAGTGACATCATGGGTTTTATAGACAACTATTCAATAATAATATAATATTAATACAATAAAAATGTTGTTATCACAACTATGGCTACTACTACTAAATAATAATAATAATAATAATAATAATAATAATAATAATAATAATAATAATGATAATGATGATAATAATAATAATAATAATAATAATAATAATAATAATGATAATGATAATGATAATGATAATAATAATAATAATAATATGATGGTGATGATGATGATGGTGGTTTGATGATGATGATGATGATGGTGATGGTGGGTTGATGATGATGATGATGATAATGATAATTATAAATACGATAGTATAATAATACTAAATAAACAAGACTGACTGGCTGGGTCAGTGGGGAATGTCCATTTTACATATATGCGTACACCACTAATTATGGTTAATACAGTTTTTGTTCTTGTTGTTGTTTTTGCTACAGTAGTCAACTCCAGACTTTGTACTGGGCTTTGGCAATAAAACAAAAAAAATAGATTAAATTAAAAGACCAAGGTGCACATCCTAAAGATCGTTTTGGTGTTTTGAAAGATCAACATTTTTTTCGCAGATTACCAAAGAGACTCCGAAACCAATTTGCCATTTACCAATACTGAATCTGAACTTGAACAGCTGTTTGATGCATACAAAGATTACTTGAGTATGTATATAACACGGGTCAGCAATCTTTTTGCCTCTGCAGGCCAGATCAAGTAATCAGTAATCAGTAATAAGTGGATAATGGGCCAGATAGATGCCATAAAGCCTGTTAGTCCTAAAAAGAAGGGTATACAACCAATGCATCCTACAAATAGTTAATTATTGAGCTGGAACATGGAACCTAACCTAAAGATTGAAGAAACAATGCAACAGGCATGGAGGAAGATCATGCTTAATATCACAAGGAGAGATCACAAGACAGCGCAATGTATTGAATTAAAAAAACAGGAATCTGAGAAATTATAGACTCCATTAAAAAACATGAATGGCTGTGGGCTGGTCAGGTTGTAAGAATGTGGACATCATGACTCACCGAGTGGATGCCTCAGAAATCAGGTGTGAAACTTTGGCTGGCAGAAAATGAGATAGCATGATGAACTAGACAAGTTCAAAAAGTACTTGCTCTGCAATGTCCATGATAGAGATGTCTGTAAAATCTTCAGGAAGGTCTATGTTAATAGATAGACGTTAAAAGGCTGATAGTGATTAAGCTTGAAATATGGGAATTATCCTATTGAAAAACATTTAGTTATATTTTACCTAAAATCAATGAATAATGCTTACTAGAAAATCATTTGTGCTTAAGAATGCAGACCTATCGCTAAGGTGGGTCAGGGGTGCTTAACCCCTCCTGGAAATCACTTGGCCATCTCAGTGAATGTGATGTGAATTAAATTTTTGTATAGAAAAAATTATATATTTTCTAAATAAATTTTCTTTTTGCATTAAATGCTGCACAATTCTTGTGTTGGCTGTGATAAAAGGAACTACATGAGTATGGACATGCTTATACATTTTAGCCATTTTTTAGGTGTGTTTTTGACAATTTTTTGTATCTTTTGGTGTGTTTTAGCCATTTTTACTGTTTTCTGGCTATATTTCTAGAAATTTAGTGCTTTTTATCAACACTGAGTACTTCCATACACTCCACCGCGGACCAAGGATGTCAATTAGTTATCAGAGAACCGATTTAGTCAAAATTTTCTCTATCAAGAAATCTTTTGAATCTATTGAAAAGACAAAGAAATTTTATTTGAAATAAGCATACTATCCCAATATTTGCTTGCAGAGTATTAAAACTACCCTTGTGGGCCAGATTCAGCCCAAAGGCTGTAAGATGCCTACCCCTCGTATATAATAGAAGATTATCTGTCGCTGCATTTACAAGTTGTCTTTATTTGCGCTCTTGATTATATCATCATTTTGTTGATTCAATCAAACAACCAGCGTTTTGGTTCACGTTACAACGACTTTTCCCTTTTTCTGCCTGCCTTACGTTAATAAAGTTGTATTTGTATTTGATCTACATTTTACACAAATCGTTGAGTTTTTGTCTGTGTCAGTGTCGTTTGGATTTATACATAATTAGACTTCCGTTGATGTAGGTGTGATGGCAGTAAATACTTCGGATCCACGACTATAAAAGTAAACAAGCAGCATCACAATATTTCTAGTTGCTGGACAGTCAGCGAAACTATGTTAGTTTGGGAATAGATTCTCACATTTGAAGCGCAGTTAGTTGATAATGAATACAATAAGAACACCGAAACAGCGTTGCCTAAGACATTAACTGTCATCACATTCGAAAGTTGGAGACAGAACTTTCAGTATGTCTTGGAAATTTTTGGTTCCAGATACCACATGGCAAAAGAAACAACAAAAGAAAACACCAACCGTGGTTTCACCCCAATTCCAGAAGCTGAGAGGCGAAGTGCTGCCTCAAAAGCCATCCATCTCAAACTGATATTAGGACAGATAGATAGCCAAATACTGTCCAATAATTTCTTGGAACATTATCGTAAAGAACTCTACATCAGCCGACTGTATCTGGCAAGCCATCTAGGACCATTTTGGCTTTCGGCCTACCAATGGCCATTTCTTTGATTTCACTAATATCAGACTTGAAGTTAACGAACGCCGAGAGAAGTTGCACCAGCGCCTTACTGCTTCTATTGAGGACAACCCCCTTCGTGGAAATGGGGGCATTACGTGCCATGGTAAATACCCCATGAACGACGAGGAAGTTCCATCTACTCTTGAGAACCTCATAGCTCTACTGTGGCCTAAACACACACCTCAAACTACCTCGTCTTGTTAAATAACAGTACGGAACCGAACTCAGACCGAGAACAGAAACATCTATAAGATCTGAGATTTCTCAGACTATTTCACTGATAGATGAACTAAATGAAGAGAGCAAGAAAGTTGGCCTACACATAAACTTGAGCAAGACGAAGATCATATGCAACAACCACATCGGAGATGAGAACACTAAAATCAAAATCGAGGACACGGAACTTTTGTTGTAGGACAATAAGTCTCCATGAGACCCTCAAAAGAAGAAGAAATCAAACAAAGAAGCACACTAGGATGGTAAGTCTTTGGCAGAGCAAGCTCAACCTTTAAAAATAATAAGATCCCATTAATCCTAAAAAGAGAGGTGTATAACTAATGCATCCGCCCAATAGTCACTTATGAAGCTGAAACATGGAACCTAACCAAGAGACAGATCTGCATGTTGAAAACCATGCAACGTGCACACGAAAGAATTATCCTGGGCCTCACACGGAGAGACCACAAGACAGCACAGTACATCCGGAAAAAGACAAGAGTCAGGAACATCGTAGAATCCATTAAAAATATCAAATGGCAGTGAGCTGGCCATGTTGTACGAATGGCGGACAACCGATGGACATCGTGACTCACGACATGGATCCCCCGAGATAACACGTGCAACCGAAGTCGGCAGAATATTAGATGGAGAGACGAGCTAGACAAATTCAGAAAATATTGGCTCTGCAACGCCCATGATAGAGAAGTGTGGCGAATCCTGGGGAAGGTCTATGTCCAACGACGAACGTTGAAAGACTGATGATATCTTCACTTCTCGACGAAATACACAGCCCCGAGGGCGTTAGAATCATGCACTCTATCCCAAACAGTTTGACCTCTACTACTTATATCCCAAATTGGCCCACTACTCAATATATTAGAAAACCAGGCCCTACATCACGCTCCAACCAGACTCGACGCCGTCCAAATTCCAGAGTGAGTCGATCATGTACACAAGCTGAACATACCAATGCCAACCATCTTCTAAGCTCCTGTACATACCTCCCTGAAAGTGATTGGCAGTTCATGACAGAAGCTCGTCTAATATCAGCCTTCAGCAAGCATCTGAAAATCTTTGTCGTGTCGATTTTTTAATCAGTCCTAGTGTTCCAACACTTTTTTTCATATATATGAGTCGTCGTCATTCGAGTGGATCTGTGAACCTACCTTCTGACTTCCAATGTCACGACGACCTGCTCTAACCCTCATTGTAAAATTTGATCCATCGTATCACAGCCAGAGAACTCAATCGTACAAAACATTTCAGTTCAAGAAGTCATTCCAGGTGCCACTTTTACCATTTATCACACGTTCTGCATAGATTAAGGCACAAGCTAAATGTCCTGACAAATGATCATCTTTATTGATTATGCCACTATCTGCGAGCTGACATATAAGACTGGGGACCGGTTACTTGTGTCCTTATCCACTTAGGACCAGGCGCAAAGCGATTGGCGTATTAGGTTGCATATCAAGCGTTCTTGGTGAAGAAGAGTAATTTCTCTTCTGATTTTGTTGTTGCCGTATTATGTAACTAGCTACGTGGTCACTAGGACTTGATAAGTCAAGACGACAACGGAAACGACGCTTGAAAAGCATCTCCGTTGGTAGCACATTGGTAGTAGTATGTGGAGTAATTCGGTACTTGAAGAGAAATTAGTCCAGTACAGTACTGCACAGTTCTGAGGAACTATCTAAAGCTATGTTGATTGATTGTATAGCCAAACTGTTAGTAGATAGTTTATACACATCTAAGTTAGAGGGTCTAATACCATTTTTAAAAATAAAAATTCTTCAAATTCATTACTGACAAAGCAAAGGCCATTATCGGACACGATAGACACGGGAAAACCCATTAGAAAGAAACAATGACGCAGGTTTTTAATAGTTTCCTTAGCACTAGTAACTTTGATGGGGAGAACATCCACCCACTTTGGGTATACATTTACCCACTTTGGGTGTACATTTACTACAAACAAAAAGTGTTTGTCTTCTACGGGTCCAGCGTAGTCCACGAGCAAGCGGTGCCAAGGTTGACAAGGTCATTTCTAAGGATGTAATTCTGCTTTAGCTGGATTTTTGCTATGATCTAGGCATTGGGGACAATGTTTTACAAGGGACTCCTGATCTCAGTCCAAATTTGGCCACCAAATGTAGCTGCATGCCAACTCCTTTATTCGGGATCCATTGACCCTCCCCCCCATGAAGTTCACCCACTAAAGTTAAGCGATGGGCTGAAGAAAATAACATCCTGTAATTCCATAGTACACAACCATTTTGATTGAAAATCTCATTTCTTTTACGGAAGAAAGGAAGAGGCTCAGATTAGTAATCACTAATCGAAGTCGGCCAACCAAATTCAAGATATTTGAACACTTTGGAAACAACAGGATCTGCGAGGGTATGTACCCTTATTTCAGATGCAGTCACAGGAGAATGGTTCAAAAAATAGATTGGATTAGTCCACTTAGTAGGAACGAGGAATTTTACGTTTAATTTATTTTAGGACATCTCTGCAGAGTAAGACCAGGGTTATCCACCACGATTAGCATAACATTTTTCGTTTCCTCGGTTATTTTAAGTACAATTCACCGGGAATAGGTAATTGTGAAGCCCAGTATACTCTTAATTTGTCAGAGCGCATGTAGTTTCGGGATCTGTTCAAGAGACCAAAGCGTCCGATGGAATGCTGATCAACGAACGTGTAGCGCCTGTATCTAGATCCATGTTAGTAGAAAGGCCGTTTAAAAGAACTGGAATTGATAAAGGTTCGTCTGAACGTCCAGTTGTACTAGAAAAAATGTACTCGTCATAGGTGAGTATCTTGGAATATTCAAAGTCAAACTCCATGCTATTAGTGACTTCGGCGTTCTTGTTAGTATTAGCTTTCGTGTAGTTTTTGTTGCTATTTAAAAAAACACATTTTCGATATATGTCCTTCCTTTTTACACTTGTGACATTGTGCATCTTTGAATGGACAGTCGCTCTTCCAATACGATTATCCGCTACCCGAACATATTATTAAGTTTGAATTCACTTCTGTTACAAGTTGGACACGATACATGGCTGATACTGGTATAAGGGCGATAACTCATCTTATTGGGAACGCTAGTTGTAAAAACTCGTTCAAAAGATAAGTCCGCTTCTTGTAATAACAATTGCTGTGTGGTGTTGTCATGCAAACCGCACGCAGACTTGTCTCTCAAAGAAGCATTGAGATAGGGTCCAAAACCGCTTGTATGGGCTCAAGCCTCGATGCTAGCCACAAACTGTGCAATAGCCTCATTAGGTTCTTGTTTCCTATTAACGAGGACTAACTCTTCGTATGTACAGTTAGCAGGTTTTGTCGGAGAAACGAGATTCTGCAATAATAAATATATTTTAGAACTTAACAACGAAAGAAAAGTAGCCACCGTCTTATCCTCTTCCATATTCTTTGCAACAAAAACAAATTTACTCTATCAGAGTAGGTTTCAAAATCTTCCTGATCTTTGCCAAATGAGTCTATACGACCAATCACGGGCATAGCGCCAATTTGAACAACAAAGAAACTGGGACAAAAGAAATATCTACGTCTCCAACTATTATTATAGCTTAGTGAAGAAGGGTTTTTAGATGTAATTGTGAGTAGCAGACTTTCTCTATAGACAAGTCTGTAGAGGTGACCTGCTTGGTCTCGAAGGATTCAAACTTTGTCTGGATTTCCCCTCAAAATCGCGGCAAATACTTGACACTGACCTTAGCACGAACCTCTGGGCGAAGCTGTCCAAAGGTCAACTAGTCTAGACAAGCCAGGAAGTGAATCTAAAAGTAGAATAAGTAACCCTTGTTGCCTAGCAATTAGAGCACACCATTAAGTCAAGGTGATCTCGTTTACTTATATTCAGATATAAACAAACATAAGAGACATTTTAATTGATGACCCCGATGGTGTCAGATCAGAAAATTCAACGAGAATCAGTTACGTCAATTGTAATATCATGTGAAGCATTTCGATTGTTTCAAAATCACAGTCATTTTTACTTCACATCATTTGATTTCACCACTCTTTATAGGAGACTCAAACGAAATACCCGAAAGGCCTACCGACCACCCTATCCGACCAGATATACCTACCGAGATATCTTTTCAATACTGTGTAGCTATGCGTATGTATGAGGCTCGATACCGATGAAGTGAAATGGGCAAAGTTAGTACAGAGATAGGTCACGGAGGAAGAATGGTTAAGATCGGATCGGCCAGTGGGTCAGCGAAATGATAACGATCTTAGAGTGAAGGAAAGAGATTGACTAGCCACAAAGGCTGGGGCTAGAGGCATGACCAGCTAGAGAGGCTGGCGCCAATGAGCATTGAACCATGTGCGTCCAGGGGTTTGTAGGGATCGTTGGAGGGAGTGACGTATTCGATATCTAGCCATAAAAAGGCTTTCGTATTTAATTCCTATCTAAAAGAATAGAGGGCGCTACAGAAAACTCAAACGACATACCCAAAAGGCCTACCAATCACCCTATCCACCCAGATATACCTACCAAGATATCTTTTCAATACTCACATTACAAACAGAGAGTCCGATCGACAACCTATAAAAGGGTACATCACCCATTAGCTAGCTTGCAGCGGTCAAAAAGATATACATACTTGCCAAAGAGCTTTGAGGATTACATACTATGATTCCCAAGTTTAGACTAGCACAAAAAAGGCGTTTCACGATGACGTCACTCCATGTTCGTATGTTTCACTGTTTGGAAAGACGTTAACTATGTTGACTATGCAAAAAAAACATTTCAATACAACATAAGAACACGAATAAACAACAAAAGCTATCTGAACAAATAAAACTACTTCAAATGCGACCAAGAAAACTTGAGGAAAATATTTGACTTTGAATGAACGCCACTGTTAAAGAACGACAAATTGGACCAAATTTGGAGAAAATCCCAAAGAACTATCGAATAAAAATATTCAAATAAAAACCACAATACAAACAAAAAACGGGACAAATAAGCTAAAAGGGCCATAAAAGCAAAAAGATGTGCTTGGAAAACAAAACTCCTACAACATCAAAGGAAAGATCTTAACACGGCTTGAAGACTTCTCAACAGGAAGGAAAAAAATGCGAAATGGTAAAAGGTACGATGTTAGAATGGACAGTAATAAACAAGGTTCAGTATTAAGCCCAATACTCTTTATATTATTCATTAACGATTTGCCAAAACATTGTAATCTAGACGTAGCACATTTGCAGAAGACCCAAAAATATAATACCGTGTAGAATCTTTTTCATATCTACATAGGTTGGAAATCCACCAGTTATAGGTATCATAGTTCCTACATTGTGTGGAGGAGAGTAGTTATGGCTGATGGTTGTGAGTAGCGAGAAGATGAAGTAGTGGACTAAGGAATTAACCTCCACGTGGTTTGGTTGTTAGTGCCACACACCAACATCGGTGGAAATGGGAAGGAGGAAGGGAAATGCAGGGTTACCTTGACAGCATCGAAAGAATGCGCGCCAAGTATGATTGTGGACGCGGAGATTGAATAGAAGAAAACATACATAAGTATTCTGACGAACAAATGAAACGTGCATTTGATACATAATCATTTGTGACAATACAAGACTGAAAAAAAGGATGCACATGAGAAAACATTGATACGATCGTGAAAAGAAAAAGGAGGTAGGAGATAGTTTCTATGCGAAAGATGGGAGCTTTGTACCGAGTAATACTAGTAGTCATTGTTTTTTAATGAACCTGAGGTGACTGCAATGCTATGAATCCACAAGACTTGGAACATACCAAAGAATAACTATGGAGACCAGGTATCAGTATATATGCCTGACTGTAAAGTTGTAGGCGATGTATTTAGGATTGCATGTGGGCAACTTGGGAGCCATTCTCAGACGCTGCAAAACACACGACGGACAGACTATTTGAGGCACATAAAACAAATGGATTAAAACGAAATAAGGAATATCAGGAGACCGATCGTCGTAACTGTTGTGAAGTAAACGCATAGCTATTTCATTTACGAGAGATTGAGGTGTATACGCGTTTTAAGGTGGCAGTGAGGACACGATTGAGTTGTTGTGCGTATGAGAGATGCTACGACATCGGTGAACTGAGCAATGTCCAGCACAGTGATAAGTCATGGTCAAAAAACGGTCAAGTTCGGGTCAACCGGAAGGCAGGCGAAATGATACCAATCCTAGTGAAAAGGAAAGGAGTAAGCAGCTAGAAGCGCCGGGGCTAATGAGCAATTGAACACGTGTGTACAGGGTTTTTATATGGTGAGGTTTAAATCTTAACTAAAAGTGAAGGGGCGCCACAACAGTGAAGTCCAATACAACACAATAAAAATAGACAAAGACCTGAAGGAATTAGAAGATTGGTCTGCAACATGGCAACTACACTTCAATACAGACAAATGCAAAGTAATGTATATCGAAAGAAAACAACTAAAAATGTTCAACATGTATGATAAAAAAGCTAGAAACTACAGAACAAGAAAAAACACCTCCGTATAATCATAACATCAAAACTCCAAATCTATAACCATATATCAAAAATCACGAAAAAAAAAAAACTGCAAAAATAACTGGAATAATAAGAAGTCTATTCGATTTCCACTGTAAAAACAAATATTTAGAATAAAACATACATAACACAACAAAAAACAAAACTCCCAAACAGAACGCCTCATCTTATCTTATCTCACTAAGCAAATGTTTGTTTAACAACCAGTGTTGTGGTGGTCCTGGTTCACGGGTAAGTTTACGCAACAACGACTTCTCGTTTTTCCTGTATACCCTACGGTAATAAAGTAATATTAGTATTTGTTTAGCATTTTATACAAATCGTCGAGTTTTTGTCTGTATCAATTGTTGTCTTTTGGATTTAAACATAATTAGCCTTCAGGTGAGACTGAGGTGTATGACCATAGTTGAAAGTAATTGATCACATCTGATCATACCAGATCGTTATCTAATCACACCTGACCTTGTCCAGGTGGACAAAAAGTATGTTTGAACTTCCCGGGGGTTAAGCGTTCCTCTCCGAATACTGAAAAAAAATTATAGCATTAATTGCCACCCGAACATGTCTGATCGTTAGCGCTGATAACTAGAGTTGTCTAAACGTAATCAATCGGCAAGATCCCATCTAATGGATACCAGATCACACACGTTCGATCCGGTTAGTAGTGGTATGTACAACCCTGCCTGGGGTTAATGTGGTCCTGTCCAGACCCAAAAATCCTATAGCAGAAATTACTAATGTAATAGCTGTGTTGCGCTGATTACTAAAAAGGTGCCTGAAAGTAACCATATAACATCTGATCGATACCAGACATTATCCTCTGTAGACGGGGCAGGAGTGTGTTAAAACCTGCCATATTGTGGATATTATAATTGGAAAAAACCGTAACGTACTTACTAAAAGAAAAGGTGTCTGAAAGTAAGCAATTGGGCCAGATCACACCTGATCCTCTCCAGACGGACAAGGTGTGTGTGCGAAACCTGCCCGGGGGGTTACGCAGTACTGTCTGGATACTAAAAACCTCAACGCAGAGATTACTGAAAGGTATCCGAACGTTTGTGCTATTTACTAAAAATTGTCTGTAAGTAACCAATCGATACCAGATTACACCTGATCCTCTCCGGACGGGCAAAGAAAGGGTGTGTGCCGACCGATCAGGCTCAAAAGACCCTGAATGCATATATATAAAGCTATGAACAATTTTGAATACAAATTTCCAACGTTAAATCGATACCTGATTTTTATATCCGTTTTTGATTCTTTAAATGTTTCCCTGAAAGTAAATTAATCCAAATCTTTGTCTCAGCAAAAAGTAAAACATATTTTCATTAATCATGACGTAGATTTTGACGTTATCGATTCACTGTTATCTGTATTGAGGTATGAATCAATAATGACGTCATAATCGATGACAGTAAAAGAAATTTATTAGAAAATTCAAAATTCCGTCGTTAAAAATCTACAAATGATAGTTTTTTTGTCAAATTCTGATAATTTTAGCGAACCAACTTAGTTTCACCATCGGTCAACTAATCTGCGCTTCGATGTACGATATTTTGTATTTCAAATTAATGAAAAAACACTTTTAATCAATCAGCACTTTTCCGGGGAAGTTATCGATATTTCATGGTCCATGTTGCGTGGGTATTTTCTGCTGAGTATGGAAGACCGAACAGACATGCAGTGGAATTTACAACATGAAAATGTACCCCAGCTGTGCCGTGCAAAAGATGCGCAGTGTATTGTCTGCATCAATTAGCAACCTCCCATAACTTTTTTGGTCTATTTGAATTGATCAGTATCTCAAGTCATGTCAGGATCGCACACTAATCTTGTCTGTCCGGAGAAGATCAGGTGTGATTAGTTGTGATTTCGCCCGATTAGTAACTTTCTGACACCTTTTAGTAATTAGGGCTTCTTGACGTTCGGACATCTTTTAGTAATCTCTGCGATAGTGTTTTTAGGGCCTGAGCCAGACTGCGTATCACCTGGAAAGGTTTGCATGCACCATCCGGAGAGGATCCTGAGAGATCGGGTATCGATCAGATGTGATCAGGCCAGTTTGGTTACTTTCAGACACCTTTTAGTAATGAATCAGTGCGGTACGGTTTTTACATTACATTGGTAATCTCCACGATCGGGGTTTTAGGGTCCGGACAGGATCGCGTAACCCCCGAGCAGTGTTGCACACACTCTTAATCTAACCGGAGTGGACTGTGTGTGATCTGATATCCATCTGACATCCATCTGATATATACTGGTCCGATTGGTTACGTTCGGACACCTTTTAGTAATCAGCACTAAGGTTCGGACTCCATGTAGTTAGTAGTAGTTTAGTAATTTACGCTGCAAGGGCTTTTAGGGTCTGGAGAGAACTGCGTAACCTCCCGGAAAGTTCCAGGGTCCATCCGAACAAGGTCAGGTGTGATTAGATATCGATTTGATGTGATCAGATGTGGCCGCTCACATTCAGCTACGATCAGACACTTTTTAGACTCTTTCTCGATGTAGACAACAGTTTGTTTTTTTAAAAGATGCCTTTGTCTACGCTTTTATCTATTGATTTTTTTCGGTGTATTGATTTAAAGATAACCTTTTGCGATCCACAAAAAAATGCTCAAAAAGCTGCTGATTTTTTAAAAGATATTCATTTTTATCTACAGCGCTTTTTTTATTAACAAAATGACAGCCGCAACAGAATACAAATAAAAAGGTCTCAACAATTTTTCGTTTTAATTGTTAAGAATCTCGATTATCCAAAAGGTGGATAAATAAATCGCTTTACCGTCTTTTTATTCGTTCTCCATCTTCGAACCAAGTGTGAATAATTTTATTCTATTATCTGAAATTTCTTAATCTTTCGTTAAACTTCTTTAACGAACAATCATATTATAATCCAATTTCCGTTTCTGCGATAGTGAAACTAAACATCTATCGATTTGAATAAGATTAATTAATAAAAGGTTTTAATCTCATTTTTCCGTTATATATGGGCTCTGAAAAATAATGTAATTCATAATTTTAATAACGAGTTACAATCAAACAACATGTTCTTCGGATATTAACGAAGAAAAATAAAATTAAAACCTTTTATTCATTCTACGATAACAAGACGGCAAAATCTGACGAGGACATAATTTTGCCTTTTACTATTCTTTTAAACATACTATTTAGAGAGTTTGCATGACTTTTGGAGCTACTTCAAAGCAAAGATTAAGAGATATTTCTTATTATTTATTTGAATTTTTAAAAAAATATAATCATTCTTGAACTTACCGTGACAAATTGTACGAAATAAAATCACAATAAAACGTTTATTATTCATTAGAACTTACAAAAAAAAATACTAAATTAAATGACTCAATTAGTACAAATTCAGATATTAGTATAACGACGTTGACATTCTGGTCTGATGCCTTTTGACCAAATGCGATTGTAACTTGCAGTCGTCTGTACTGCATTGTTATCCTTTTGACTGGTGTCTTTTGTCTTCATGCCTTTTGAAGGTCACAATTAGATGCGTCCTATGTTCAATGTGATCATACCACTCTCAACTCTGCATGCTGCCAAATGATATTGGTCACATGTTGGTTTCTATTGAGTGACTAACCAGACCTGCGCAATAAATATTTATTTACTTATTTACGCCCGTGAAAAACGTGGTTATTCATGTATGAATCAGCTTCAAGTTATCTTATTAGGTAATTCACTTTTGATAATTCAAGTATCTTCTTTACGAGCTTTTTTTCAAGTCTCAACGTATCTCAAGCTATTTTAATCTTTGATCAAACATAAAGTCTTGAGAGTTTATCTGATGTTATCTTCATTGTAATATCATAATACGAAGGTAAATTAACCAATCAGAGCATCCCGTCAATACACAAACAAACAAACAGAGAAGTAATTAACATATATGCTAATCATGTGGCATAATAATAAAATCGAGTTCAAAAAAGGAGTCAGACTTATTTTCATTACACTACTTCACATTTGCCATAAAAAATGACGTCATATATGAAACTAACATTCCAAGAGAAATTATGAATCACCACAGTCCGCATATGCTGTGTTAGGGGTGATCAATTAAGAAGTTGGAAAAAGGGGTCATAAATAAATAAGTTACTCTACCTGCCTTTTGTTGGGCTGTGAATACTAAAACAGGTCTGAATTTTCAAAAAAACAAGTGGGCACAATATAGTGTCCAATTCTGCATTAACCTAAATTGCATATTGATGCCCTCCCTGAAAACCTATTTTGGAAGGGAATTTACAAAAACAAAAGAAATATTGTCCCTACTCATTGAGAGGAATATGTGTGTGTGCAAAATTTCAGGTTTCTACTATGAATGGTTCAGGCTAGGTGAAATTTGGATAGATAGATACATAGATAATTAGATAGATACTTATGAATGACAGAATGCATGAATAACCAAAGCCCAGCAACAGTGATTAAACCGGTCTGTTGTGGGTGTCAGTGATCAATATATATTTTGTTTTTATTAGTTTTTATATAATAAACTGTAAACCAAAAACTGTCTCAGGTTTCTTCAGTTTTCAAGTCAGTCTGGCTGTATGTATGATGTACCAATGGAGTTAAACGGCTGAACATTTAAACCTTTGATCCTTATTAGTGTTTTTTTTAATCCTTTCACCAAATACATTTTTTAGTTGGGGATTCAGTTTCCAATGAAAGTTCATGCTAAACTGGTCCCTAGTTTGTGCCCACTTGTTTTATGAAAATTCAGACTCTTTAGTGATCTCTGCCCAATAAAAGGTGAGAGATGTAAACAAGTCACTGATCACCCTTTCTTCTATTGTTGATCCTCCCTCAACACAGAATTCTTCCTAAAGACGTTGGTCATGTAAACAGTTTCTATTGAGT
The DNA here is from genome assembly GCA_963457665.1 of Thysanoteuthis rhombus. Taxonomy (NCBI): domain Eukaryota; kingdom Metazoa; phylum Mollusca; class Cephalopoda; order Oegopsida; family Thysanoteuthidae; genus Thysanoteuthis; species Thysanoteuthis major. The sequence goes on along the minus strand of OY735231.1, from coordinate 34,185,399 downwards.
GACTAACCAGACCTGCTTTTCGTTTTTTTTTTAAATTTTTTTTATCAGTTTATATTTCTTATCAAAATTCAACATTTTTATTATGTCATCAACACATAAAATTCTGTTTTACTCAGTACGTCACGTCCCTCAGCATGATAATTTAAAAGAACTAAAAAGCCTAGACGCAGACTGTTCGGCCCTTGGGCAGTGTTATCATTTAATTGTGATAAGCAGCTTTGGTTCATAATCACGAATGGAGAAATATCTGATATTATTTTCTCCAATTGTATAGGAACAGAGTTAATTGTTCGGTTACATATTGAATAAGATATCATAAAATTCAATGAGGAGAGTTCTCACATTAAAACAAGAACCATAAGTTTAACAATGCACCCAGTACACATAGTAATCGTAGTAGTGGGAGGAGGAGGAGGAAGAATAAGTAGTCTTTCTTTGAATCTCCTACTTCGAAGAAATCGTAACTAGCCATTTTTGGCGTTTTTTTTTTTAGGAGGGGGTCACTTTTGAGGCTTTCTACATACAGAAGGTGTAGAGTGACCAAGTGAATAAAGTCATGGAGAATCAACTTGATGAGTCAAGTTGAAACTCCGGCTGAGACAGTTTGTGATCACTTCACACAGATGCCATTGGGAAAAGTATGAATCTTTCTCTTCTACGGATGAAATAGAGCAGGGTGAAGTGAGTGGAGCGACTTTGGGTGCTCTTTGCCACCAAGTTTATTTCACATATTACAAATGAGCTGAGTTAGCATTAATGTGATGTTTGCAGCCCAAACACTGATGGCTAAAGCCAATTCTTAATCAATGCTAGATATTCTTTTGTCTTTGTGAAACTCTAGATTTAATTATTGCTATCCACAGAAGACCAACTAGTTTAATTACTGTGGTTGTGTTTAGATTATCCATATATTCTGACATTTATATGTATGTATGTATGTATCAATCTGGACTTTGCCCAGCCCTAACCATCTCGTGGTAAAAACTTGAAATTTTACACACACATACTTCCCTCAATGAGTAGGGAAAGTGATGTCATGGTTTTTTAAATTCTACCCCTTGTTTTTTTTCTATTAGGAGTTCAATTTACAATGAAAGTTTATGCCAAATTGGTCCCTTAGTTTGTGTCCAACAGCATTTACACTTGTTTTTTTTTTTGAAAAATTAGTACTTTTAAGTGATCACAGCCCAAAAAAGGGTCAGAAAAGTAACTTATTCAATGGTCCTTTTTCCCAATTTTTTAATGGATCTCCCTATCAGGTGAATAATCAGCCCTTTTTTAAAAAAAATCATAAGTTTATGATTCAAACCATACTGGTAGTATTTTCATCCAGGTAATCTAATTCTACCGCCACCATTATTTAATTAGCAAGATGAAAGCAGCCTATGTGGATGGTTGTGACTCATGACTTCCCTTGGAATGCCAGATTAATTTTATGTTTGAAATTTTATTTCTGCTTGGTTCCATTATTCTCTTTTGTTTTCTTTACCAAACTGGGCATCAAGAAACAACTGGTCAACAATCTCTTATTGCAAATCCTGGAAAATGGAAAATCCTGCTGTATTTCTCCATGCTATGAAATGCCGAACGTGAGAACAAGTCAACGGTAGACTCACTTCCTGTCTTCTGCATTGTAAAACAATGAAGAGTGGTCTAAATCATTCGAGAACTTGGAATACAGACAGATCTTGCCAAGGTGTATATTAGCATTGAAATTTATAGTTCATCCAACATGGCTGACAAGTGTGCTGTATGTTTGCCATCACAGGACTATAACAACAAAGGTGAGAACACTGATCTCATTAGATCGATGTATAATAATTGTTTATTTGTATTTTTACATAGTGTTAGATTTTATTGAACCAAATTCAGCTCCAATAATTCTAGGGCAACTGAGTCTGGGTTAGATTTTATATGAAATTTTCCTTCACCTTCAATGTTGATTTTAAACGGTATTTATATATACTACAAAATTTAACAATGACTTATTACATTAGAAATTGTCCAACAAAACTGTCATCAAGAATTTCAACATAGATTTCTCCAATTTTCTCAAGTTGGTTTGGCTAGTTATGTATGTATATATGTATGTACGTATGTATGTATCTCGTGTACAGGCCACATCAATGAAAGTAGAAGGATGAAAATGTTTATACATTTACATTTTATTGAGCTAGGAAAACATTTCTTTTTTAAATTGCGCTCCAAGATGGATTTTTGTTGGGGATGGTTAATTTACAATGTAAGCTTTTGGTAAATTGGTCCATTAGTTTGTATCGGGCAGTGCTCATGCATGTTTTTCGAAAATTCGTAATTTTTTTGTAATCACTGCCAAACAAAAAGCCAGGGAAGTAACTTATTCATTGATCACCCCTTTTTCTGATTTTTCCAAAAATCATCCCAAACGACATGTTGCTAAAAGATATTGGTCAAATGACAATTTCTATTGAGTGACTAACCAGTCCTGTTTTTGTAAAAAGTTTAGATTGAATTTCACTCAATGCTATTCAACCTTTGTTTATTATATGCATAATGCAAGACTTATGTAGCATTCAACCCGTTTTAAATAATGGTTCTTAATAGTTTTTTTCTGATCAATGATATTAATCTTGTAGATTCTTCAATATTTGAAAGAAAATTATTTCTTCCCAGTTGCTGATTGTGGATCATCTTGTTAAATCTTTCATCTTTCATCTTTTGTCTTTCACTGGGAGTTTTATACACCAAGTGACTGCTCTGTTTGTTCTGGACTACTATTCTATGCAGAATTTTCTATGTTATTTTTCTAGACTAAAATTGCATACATTTTGTACTAAATAAAGCTATTTGGTTCCAAAAATTAAGATTTGGTACCAATAGGAAATTTACCGAAAATGATTATTCTTTACTCACAAATCATATATGATATAAATTTACATTAATAATAGATAAAAATGAATATTTTGTCCATTTTTTCTATAAGTTTAGATGGATTTTGAGTTATTTGATTATTTGTGTACTGAAGCTACTTAATTTGATTTTAAGACCCTACAAATTCAGTCTTGGGCAGCAAAAGTATCTGACAACCTTGCTCATATGCTGACTAATAATCTTTTTTTTTCGGCTATGTTAATAGAGCTCCTCTCTTAGTATATTCAACTCTTCAAATTTTTCATGTACTGAATAATAAATAAATGATATGCCAAAAATTCCTTGTATTTTATCATTCTTCATAGATTATTGACAAAGCCTTTCTTTTATGAAATAAATAGATTCTTTCTTTTAGATACACTATCAACTTTATTTGAGAAATTATTATGTTAAAAACTCGAGAGTTACATTCATCAATCACACATATGGCGCAAAACAAGCTGAACAGTTTGTTCCCTCGGAATGGACCCTTCCATTTAGAGTTACAGACGGAGAAACATAGAAACAAACAGAAAAAGATGTCTATAATGGCAATCCTTGAAATGAACCATCAGAGACGGACATTCGAGGATCAGTCATTTTAAATGGCTAAAAGTGGCTTGATTAACATTATTCGAACAACAGTTTCGTTTTCATTATTCGGATTACAACTGATCAATGATCAATTTGGAGCCTTTGTATGAACTTTTTACAGTGTTACCTCGAAATGAAATCCACTCAATTTTAGCCATTTTAAAAACAATCAAGGCATTCAAGACGATCAATTCAAAAATTGCGGTCCCTGATGCGTTATTGCAAAGATTGCCATGTATAACTTTAAGTGGAAGGGTTCATTGTCTACTGAGAAACCAACCTTATTTTGAGCCATCCTGTATAATCAAATTTACTGACACATCTGGAACACAGCAATTGTGCTGCTCCTGCTGGAGGCAATGGGTTAATATGCGTCTAACTCACAAGATTATCCATGCATAAGATTTACAGCATTTATTAACACTGTCACTTGACCTAGAATGTCTAAAATGTTCAAAGTGCTTTGAATTATTTGTGTAAGTAAAGGTAAATTATGAAATAAATGTAAAGCCACTGACCTCAATATACCAGAGTATTTTTTCAGATTATTAGAGACCATCAACCAAAATAGTCAATGTAGGTTTCTTCAGTTTTTAAATGATTCTGGATAATTACTTAATACTGAGGTCTTGGACATTTTTTCAGAAAATCCATAATGAAATGTGGACTTTGTATTGGGCTCTGTATCAGTGAAGATATGAATATATGTCTATGTTAACCACCGGGGCGCAACTGTCAAAAATTTCTTTGTCCTGGGACAGATTACAAGATATCTCAGAAGGAATATCTTTGTTTTGGGTCTTCTTCCTCAGGTTGAGGGGTTGCACTGAATCAGATAGTGTTTAACCCTTTTAGCACAGGAAGGGCCATGTGACACATAACAATGGAATATTTAAAATAAGATTTATCTAACACCACGTAACCTGAATGGCTGTAAGGGCCACATGGCCCCCTAGTTTTCTCCTAAATTGAAACTGTTGATCAAATAATGACAAAAATTTGAGTCTTCCATGTATCTTTACCCTTAAGATATATTCATTGTTTTTTTTTATATTTATACAATGTATATATTCAGCCCTGGAAGACTTTGTAGTTGGTGATGAAGGCAGTTGAAACAATCATTGTCCCAAGGTGGCTGATAAGATATCTTGAAAGTAATTTCTCTGTATTGTAAGTCTCTGTACTCTAGCAGTGAACCGAATAATGATTCAAGAAAATCCATAGATGGTGATGGAAGCAGTGAAAGCAATAATTGTCCAGGGATAGCTGGCGAGATATTCTGCTAATATGGCATCAAATATTGATAGCACAGATGGAGCCATTTATTATAATCATGGATTATATTTGCTAACTAACGACCACAGCAGAGATAAAAGCACTGAGATCAAAATCGAAGACACACAACTGGAAGAAGTAGACCACTACATCTACCTAGGACAACGAATCTTCATGAGACCCTCAAAAGAAGAAGAAATCAAGCTGATTCATAATTTCCCTTACAATGCTAGTTTATTAGTATTTTTGGAAGTAACAATTACTGAGAATTTTCAGTGGGTTGTTAGGCAGCAGCTGTTTCCATTTTTGTGAAACTTATTTTTTGTACAGCAAACACAGACTTTCGAATAAATACTGGTAAATGTAGCTCAATAGTTAGAGCAAAGGTCCCTTCGCTGACAAATCTGTTTATATATATTCATCAAGAACAAGCAAAACTATGATTTACATCAGGAATCAGCAACTTCTTTTTATAATGGCCCGCTTTAGATTTAGGGGGTTTTTCCCATTGACAATACATATATTATATTATATTGTGCATATAAAAATTTGCCTTTGAGGCTTATACGTTTCCAATATTTATTCTGCAGGTAAAAAGTAATATAAAAATCCATATAAAATGTTTATATTGATTCTAAATAACTGATTTCACTCCAAATTCTCATCTGGGTAGTAAGAGTGATGCTATGTTAAAGTGGTTACCTTATTGACCGCAGGTTTGATTTCTGCAGCAGCCCAATTCCTCTTAACTTGTTTATTCTAATTACGTTGTCTAGCCAAGTGACACATCAACCTTATGATGACAGGAAATAATTTCTCATAAGAAGTGTCTTTATAATATAATGCAATTTATAATTATTCTGTTGGATCATACAAGTTCATTTCTTAATACTTAATTATCGTGTGGAAAGAAACAAAGAGACCGAGAATAAACAAGAAAAGAATTTGGAGTGAAGACAGTTATTTGGGTTTTTGCATTACTGGTGGCTGTTTAGCTCAATGGTAAGAGCAATGCTATGGTGAAGCGGCTACCATATATATATATATATATATATATATATATATGGATCATAATATATATTCTGAATATATAAAAATACAAAAAGAAAGAAATAGAAAACAGATTTTATCCGTTGTAGATGTTTAATGAACAGTGCTCAATATTTAACACAATAAATATAGCTATTGATTCATAAAGATAAGAACTACAAGGATATATTCCCAGTGAATGTTAACATTTCATGCCTTCTGCGTTCATCAGCAATTGGCAATATGTTTTTTTCTGTAATTATGAAAACATAAAGCCCATTACATTTGAATAACATATTTTTCTGTTATCAGGTTTAATTGTTTTAAAACATCTTTGAAAAAAAAATTGTTTTTTGGAAAATTCCCCTTGAATTGGTTTGTAGAGGGGGCAGCATTTATTCTTTCACAATTCAGACCTTTTTTTAATGATCACAGCCCAACAAAAAGCAAGGGAAGTAATTCATCTATTGATCACCACTTTTTCCAGTTTTTTAATTGATCATCCTCAACCCTGACTGTTTTAGTAATCACAATCCTACAAAAGGTGAGAGGAGTGATTCATTTATTGATCACCAGATTTGCATATTCTAGACTCCTTTTAATCTAATCTATGCACCAAACTATATATTCAAGTCCTGCAGTGCGAACTATATACAAATTTTGTGCCAATAGCAATCAAAGATAGTTATCTCCCTTGCATACTTTTTTTCCTGGCAATGTCTGAATTTTAGAATTACATGTATATTTTAGCGTATGTGTATGCATGTTAACTGAATCTAACTTTTTGCATAATCTATATACAACCTAAGATTATATGATGGATAATGTCAGAATTATTGAATTATCCTATGAAGAAAATACTTATACAGTGTGCAACCTTTTTTTGTGAGTTATATAATTACAGAGTGAATATAGAAGTTACATACTGTCTCACTAAGTGAAGCACAAATTGCATAAGGTAAAAAGCACCATTATGCAGTAGCCAGTATCGGAAAAAATTACTTAGTATGTGCTACTGATCGTGTGTGTGCTAATATGACATGCAGGGATAGGCTTTCCTGTATAAATTAATTATATATATATAAATTCATACTTCAAGATTTCAACCAGTGAGTGTGTGTGTTTGTCTTTGTGTATGCATGTGTGTATGTGTGTATGTGTGTGTGTGTGTGTGTGTGTGTGTATGTGATGATGTGTTGATTTTTACTGGGAATACAGAATGTTTTACATGTACTTATAGAAGAAAGTTATATTTTTCCTCATGTTTGATTCCATTTCACCTCATTCCAAAGCTCCAAACAGAGAGTCAAATAGTTTGATATATATATATATATATATATATATATATATATATATATATATATATATATATATATATATATATGTGTGTGTGTGTATATATATATATATATATATATATACACAGTACATGTGGCACAAATCAGGTTAGCAATATAACATAATATAATTATATACCAATGATATAAAGCCACATCTGAAATGTAATGGATTTATTTCATAGGTTGCTCGATACATACAACTTTTTACTCTTAGTTGAGTTTTTTTAGAATAGAGCTGGAAATAAATAGTAGAATGTGGATTCGCTACACAAACTAGCTCATGTTTCTGTCCTCTTCGGGCCTTATCAGCGAATCCACATTCTACTATTTATATATATATGTATATATATATATATATATGAATATATATAAATATATATAGATGTGTGTGTGTGTGTGTGTGTGTGTGTGTGTGTGTTTGTAAACTAGAGGTATACATCGGGAAAAGAAAAGATAGTTAAATCTGGAAAATGATTGCATGTATATTTTGTTTCATTCAGCAAAAAGGGAGGTAAGTCTGATGGATCGTCCTCATACATATGTGGTAATTATTGGTTAGAATCATGAGGGTTTTAAAAAACAAAGCGACCTGATTGGATAATTGAAAAATACATTATGCAAATGTAAACAGGCTTTTTGTTCTAATAATTACGAGAAAAAACATATCACCAGTTGCTGATGAATGCAGTAGGCACAAAATGTCGACATTATAATTCTTATGTTATGTAGCAGTAGCTATATTTACTGAGTCAAATATTGACCATTGGGATTAAACATCTATGGAAAAAATCTGTTTTCCTTTTTTTTTGTATTTTTACAAATTTAGAATGTATATTATGATCTCTTTATCTTTTTATATATATATATATATATATATATATATATATATATATATATATATATATATATATATATATATATACATATATATACATATATATTTATATATATATATTTATATATATATATATATATATATATATATATATATATATATATATATATATATATATATATTTGTATATATGTAAGAGTAAAAATTTTCTCAATGGTCCATTGCAGATTGTACACTCAGTTTCAATCTCGAATTACAATTTCTTTACGTAAAACAGAATGTACAATCTGTAATGCACTCATTTTTTAACTGCTCTACTGATCGAACTGAGTACTTTTTTGAACTAAGATCTAGTTGATAAATTAATACATATACACACAATTGTATACTTTAAAATTGTATTTTATTATTGTTCTCATATATATATTTATATATACGTGTATATATATTAGCAGTACTTATATATATATATATATATATATATATATATATATATATATATATATATATATATATAAACTAACTAATGTTTATATAATGAGTGCGGCTTATGAATGATCAATGATACGTGTGACTCTGGATTAATTTTAATAAATTTCATTATGCAAATGAATTCAAATGTTTGATGCATATCAAATGAAAAATTGAAAGTAATTGTTAATTAATTACAGGCCTGCCTGTTACTGCATGCAAGATATGTTCCAGGTAAAGAGTTTGTATTAGATGGAATGCATGTCATTGCCTGGCACATTTTCTTACAAGCATTTAGTAGAAAACCGAGATGCCAATCTTTTTATGTATTACTGGAGCAATTTTACGCATTATTAAATTTCATCTGAATGTGGGTAAAAACTTTAATGTTTTGTGTGAACACATGAGCAATCGAAAAATTCATTTTCCTGTCAAGAAACACTTACACAAACTCAAGCTCTGTAAATAATAACTGAAAAAAAACAAAAAAAAACTGGAAGGTATCAAAACTTTACACGTGCTTCAGTGAAATAACTGGGTCTCCAATTTGATATCATCGTTTTCCCCTCCCCTCATTCGATCCAGTTCTAAGCGATTCAACTGCCTGACAACAGGTCGCTTTGGGAACGCAACCCAGGTGTCAGAACAAACAGTGTTATGCAATAATGGAGCGAACTGAAAAATTAAGATACTATCTCGCAAAGCAAAGCACAGAATGCATAAGGTAAAAAGTACCAGCATGCAGTAGTCAGTATGCGGACAAATCTTTTTGAGTGTACTACAAATCGTGTGTGCCAGTATAACATACATTATCAAGCTTTCCTGTATGTATTAATTATACATACATATGGTCATACTTCAAGACTTCAACCTGAATTTATTTGGCATAGTCCAGCGCAGAGTGTCTTAAACCTGTGAATAATTCAGACAAGGAAAGAGAAAATTATTTTTTAAGTTAATCAAACAAGGGGGGGTGTAAATGGAGGGAGTTTAGTTTTAAATTTAACTCTAAAAAGTAATTCTAGTTTACTAACTTTGCTCTTAGGTAATGTAAAAAAAATAAACTCTAATCATTTTTCCGTCTAATTTTTTTTGCCATTCCTAGTCTTTTTCTCACATATTTTTAAGACATTCAAAAAATTGAATGAAACAGGTCTGGTTAGTCACTCAATAGAAACCATCAAGAGACCGACAGATTTTTGCAGCACGCCACGTTGGGGGTCTATCAATTAAACAAATTGGAAGAAAAAGTGATCAATTTGCTTCTTTCGCATTTTGTTGAGCAGTGATCACTAAAAAAGTTTGAATTTTCAAGAAACAAGCATGAACTAAGAGATCAATTTAGCATGAACTTACATTGCAAATTGACCCAACCCACACACACACACACACACACACACACACACACACACACACTAAAACCGTTCTGGGTGGAGATTATTAAAAAAAAATTACTGTAGACATAATTAGGAGTAACGTGTAATACATATATACAGTTTAAGCCAGAACACCTTAAAAACTGAAGAAACCCATGTTAATAGTTATGGTTGATGATTTCGAATAAAGACTTGATGATGAATAAAATTATAAGTGAGAATAAGATGAAAATGAACAAAATATCTAGAAAAATTTTGTTGCGGGTGAATGATTTTTTGTGATCAAGTTTCATGGTTGAATGGCACTAGAATAGCTTGAAAAGCACTTGCCTAGCATACCAAATTATCATGTCCATGGAGGTTATAGAAATATGACCATCAATCATTCATGTAGTTTTTCTGGATCGAACCACTCTAATATGAACCATTGCACAAATCCCAAAGGTGTTGACAACTAAGATATCATCAATACACTTGCACATATATTTCTGTGAGTAAAATGACAGTATCGGAAGATCATTTGAATCAAATGACATTTAATTACTACTAACATAACTCGCTTGTGAAGGAGGAGTAATGAATGGATGACAGTTGTAGTGAGGGCTTAGTCCAGTTAGTTCCACTACAAGCATAAGCACCGTATTCCATTCTTACTTTTGTTCATTACATTGCGAGAGAGAGTGAAGAAAGAGAAGAGCAATGATAAATGATATTTAATTGCTGTAAGATACTATCTTTTAGGTCCTGTCGACAGAGATAGACTCCTCGCCTTCCTTACCCACTTTGTAAGCAGTGAGACATCAAAAAGGGAGGGGGGTGGAAAACTCAAGAATCATCATCATCATCATCAGTCTCTCAACGTCTGTCGTTAGACATAGACCTTCCCCAGGATTTACCACACTTCTCTATCATGGGTGTCGCGGAGCCATGATGTCCATCGGTTGTCTTCCATTCTTGCAACATGGCCAGCCCACCGCCATTTAAGATTTTTAATGGATTCTATGATGTCCCTGACTCTTGTCTTTTCTCGGATGTACTGTGCTGTCTTGAGGTCTCTCCATGTGAGGCCCAGTATTATTCTTTCATGTGCATGTTGCATGGTTCTCAGTTTACGGGTCTGTCTCTTGGTCAGGTTCCATGTTTCAGCTCCATAAGTGACTTTTGGGACGATGCATTGGTTACATACCCTTCTCTTTAGGATTAATGGGATCTTCTTATTTTTGAAGGTTGAGTTAGCTCTGCCAAAGGCTTGCCATCATAGTGTGATTCTTTGCTTGATTTCTTCTTCTTTTGAGGGTCTCATGGAGATTCGTTGTCCTAGGTAGATGTATAGGTCTACTTCCTCCAGTTCTTTGTCCTTGATTTTGATCTTAGTGTTTTTATCCCCGATGTGGTTGTTGGACATGATCTTTGTCTTGCTGAAGTTCATGTGTAGGCCAATTTCTTGCTCTCTTCATTTAGTTCATCTATCATTAGTTGGAAGTCGTGTAGGTTCTCTGCAAAAAGGGCAATATCGTCTGTAAATCTGAGGTTGCTCAGATACTTGCCGTCTTTTTTAATTCCTTTACTCTCCCAGTATGTTGAAACAAATAGATCAGTTTAACTTCAAATTGTGACGGTCATACACACAAGCAAGCAGAATAATTGTATAGATATCTTTAGCTCTTTACACTGTAGATTATTCCTTATACATTTATAGTCAAAATGAACCACAGGATTATTGCTTTTTCAAGTTTGACCACCTTCTATTGAAAAATCACAGACATTATTATAAAATCATCCATTTTTGCTTTCTCTTTGAAAATCCTCAGAGGACTGTGGTAACAAGGTTGGAAATTGAACCACCTACATTTCCTTGAACAATATAATTATCCTTTTAAAAGTAATTTTATGACATTGTTCACCATGCATTTGTAGGAGCTACAACCTTGAAAATTTGAATGAGTACACCACTAGGCACCATCTAAAATCTATTTTTGTTTTTTTCCAAAAAATTACTTTTTTGGGGGTCTCTATGGTCATTTTGGACCAACAATACCCAGATCTTGTGCTGATATTTTATTTAGATAATTTTAGCTAATTAGTTCAGGTTCACGGCAGGCAACCATGATTCATTTATGCAAAGAACAGATATTTTCTTATAACAGTTGAGTTAAAATGTACAGTTTCCTAATTTATAACATATGAAGTCATATTGTTTACCTGACATTAGGACTGTTTCTTATTAGAAACTGGCAACCAAAACAGTCAACATTGGTTTCTTCAGTTTTTGAGTCAGTCTGTCTGGTTGGCTGGCTGGCTATGTATCACATGGACAGACTGCACCAATGGAGCTAGAGGGCTTAGAAGTAAAATATTTATTACTTATTATGTATAGAAAAGACGTTTTACTTTGTTTTTATTGTTAAATTACACCCTAAATAGGTTTTTAGTGGGCAGAGGTTCCATTTGCAATACAAGTTTATACTAGATCGCATCCAGCAGCATTCACACTTGTTTTTAAAAAATTCAAACTTTTTTAGTGATCACCACCCAACAAAAGACAAGGGAAGTAACCTATTCATTGATAACTGCTTTTTCCAATTTTTTTCAATAGATCATCCCCAACATGGCCGGTTAGTCACATGACGGTTTCTATTGAGTAACTAACCAGACCAGTTTGTTGATATTTCACAAGAGACAGCTGGACCATTTTTATTCAAACAAAAATGATTAATTATGCTTAAGTACCACTTTCTGAGGAATTGCAAATGATATAGTTGAACCTTATTTGTTCAATGCCATTCATTGAAATGAAATGACATAAATCATAATTTATTATTCTTTCGATTAATTGCATGACATACAAGGTTTGACTGGAAAGTATACAGCCATTTGATATTGATGAGAAGAAAAGCCTACTTCAGGCAATGGCGCCTTTGTCTCCTTCAGAGTACTCCTCTTAAGACCTTACCCCCTTACCCAAGTGTCTCTTCCAGTTTCCAAAATGATCTGTAAAGTCCTCTTTTAGGATCACTATCAACTGCTTCATTGTGTTTTATTTAACTATGTCCACGGTCCGAAATCTCTTTTGGAAAAGCCAGAAGTCACAAACCAAACCCGGATGGCAAAGGTGCTGAGAGACATGAAAGATGCCAAAACAACCTGTCCAAGATACCTAGAATAGCAGGTCACACAAGCCCACATAATAGAATCTCACAGTTGACTGAGAAACTCTGTGGGAGAGTGTCTTTTCGTGCAAGCACAGTACAGTCCCTCCTGATCGGTTGCTAAGTGACATTAAAGCTGTTCGATAAGTTCTCGAGATATTCAAAATGGTTGAATACTTGATAGATAGACCTGGTACAGTTGAGCGTCCCTTATCTGAAACACTGAAAACTGAACTATTCCAAAATCCAAAATTTCCATGAGTCAGCAAGGCATATAACTCATTTTGACTAGAGTAAGAGCTTAGTTGTCTTCCTTTAACACATAAGAAACATAAAATTATATTTACACTACAAACAGTGAAAGACAAAGCGAGTTAAAATTATCTGAGCCAGTTTTTATTACATCTACAGCTACTTGTAATTCAAAGCTAATTTGTTTTAATTTATCTTAAATAAATAAAACCCCAACATATACTGTGTAGTGTTTGTTATCTTTCAAATCTTTCCCACTCATTTTTTATAATGATTGTATTTGTTGTGTCAAAACACAGAAAAATCCAAGTTAACAATTGGAATTAAATAAAATGATTCCAAAACTTTTTATTACAATACAGCTCAAAGAAGAATCATTTTTTTTAACATAATGTAATTAATGGTAAATAGATGTTTATTGAGAAACCCCAAAATTATTCTCCTTACGTTACAGACCCCCATCCTGAATATAGATACATTATGTATACAAAAATATTCCCAAATCTGAAATATCCCCAAATGTGAAACTCTTGTATAAAAATACCTGTCAGCACTAAGTTTACTCGAGTGATGTGATAAATCAATTATCACCCCACTCCAATCATGATGTATACAGATTTCATTAGAGCAGAATTCACAAGGATTCCCTTCACAAGGAAGTGAATATATAGCTTCAAAGTTCAAATTGCACGTTTCTCTGGAATTTATTGAACCCATGAAAATTCTGCAGTGTATCTTAACAGTTTAGAAATAGAACATGAAGAAATGAGAAATTTTCAACACCAACATAGATTTCTTGAGTTTTTAAATGAGTCGTGTTAGCTATGTATGCGTCATGCATACAGGCTGCACCAATGGAGCTGAAAAAAATTCAAACATTTACTCCATATTACATCTAGAAAAAAAAGGTTTTCTAAATTCCCCCCAGAATAGATTTTTAGATAGGGGTTCAACTTGCAATGTTAATTTATGCTAAATTGGTACCTTAGTTTTTGTCCAGCAAGAATAATGCTCATCTCTTGGAAATATAAATATCTCAGAGATCACCACCCACCGGAAGGCGAAAGAAATAACTTATTAATTGATCACCCCTTTTTTAAATTTCCAATTTATCACCCCTTTTTCCAATTTTTTAATTGATCACCCTCTACATGGCATGCAGCTAAAAGATGTTGATTATATGATAGTTTCTATTGAGCAACCTCAGAATTGCAGACAACATCGTCGTTTTCGCAGAGAACCTACACGACCTCCAACTAATGCTAGACGATCTAAACAAAGAAAGCAAAAAAAGTTGGCCTACACATGAACTTCAGTGAAACAAAAGTCATATGTAACAATCGTATCAAGAATAAGGACTTGACTGTCATAATTGAAAATGCAAAACTGGGGAAAGTAGACTATTGCATCTACCTAGGACAACAAATCTCTATGAAACCCACAAAAGATGACGAAATCAAGCAAAAAATCATCTTAAGATGGTAAGCTTTTGGCAGAGCAAGCTGAACCTTCACAAACAAGAAGAAAAAAAGAAGAGTATATAATCAATGTATTCTCTCGATAATCACTTATGGAGCTGAAACATGGAACCTAACCAAGAGACAGACCTACAAACTGAGAAGCATACAGCATACACATGAGAGAATTATACTCAACCTCACACGGAGAGATCACAAGATAGCACAGTATATCAGGAAGAAAATGAGAGTCTGAGACATCATAGAATCTATTAGAAAACTCAAATGGCAATGGGCCGGTCATGTTGTGAGATTGGCCAACAACTGATGGACATCACGACTCACAACATGAATCCCCAGAGATCACATGCAAAACCAAGGCCAACAAAATGCAAGATGGAGTGATGAACTAGACCAATTGAGAAAATACTGTCTCTGCGACGCCCATGATAGAGAAATGTGATGGATCCTGGAGAAGATCTATGTCCAAGGATGGATGATAAAAGACTGATGGTGATTGAGAGACTAACCAGACCTGTTGACTTATTTTTTAAAACAAGAAATGAAAAGAAATTATTGTTTTAAACAGTGCTTTATCTTTATCCATCAACAAGAACCCTAAGTTCAACGATGCATCCACCATTTGTGGTTGTGGTTGCGGAAGGAGGAGGAGGAAGAGCTAGTAGCCTTTCCTTGGGTCAATTTATTTTCATACCCATAAAATATTGTGATACGGGAATATTCTGCAAGTATTATTTCCAATGAAAATCGTAAACGGCCATTTTTGGCGTTTTTGGATCATTTTTGGCTTTTATGGGGACCCTGAATATTCTATTATGACACCATTGGCAGTTGGTAAAAAAAATGATCGGAATTGATTCTACAGATTATAGATTTGAAAATGCCAAAATTAAACTTTTTTGAAAATGCAAAAATTGACCTGACCTTAAATTGATCTTTTATGGTCATCAAAGGTTGAAACCACCTATCCTAAGTTACCTTTGTACACAAATTTGAAAATGTTAAAATTGACTTGACCTTAAATTGATTTTCAGAGGTCAACAGAGGTCAACCTATCTTATGTTCATCCTGTGGTAAATTTACAACCTGTAAGGTGCAACTGTTTTGGAGCCTATCGAACACAAATTTAGTTAGAAATAAAGAAACACAGAAATATTTGTTGTCTTTTATAATATTATACATGTTATAAAGAAATGGATATATAATCAGACAGAATAATCATAAATGCATTATTTATTATTTGAAACTATCCTATTTTTACACAATGAATATGCTACTTGATCTAGAGAGCGTAAATAGAATTAACATTCAAAGAAATAAACTACTACAGGAAATGAACCTGCATCCAACGGAAGGCTGACTAAATGGAAGCTGAATAAAACAAGAGGTTGGTTTAAAGCAGTCATTCAGGCCTCCAACTTACCAGATAGCTGCTTAGCTCAGATGGTAAGAGCGGTGTCTCATTAAAACTGTTATATTACCACAGAACCCTAGCAGTGTTGATCAAACACCAACTCCCTTTCAGCTATGATTTTGAGCTTATGTCATATTGCATATGGTTAGTTATTCTATTTAGGGTAATATCATATTGTATTGTATATGAATGTAATATTACACTCCAGATCATTCAATTTTTTTTTAAACACAGGGCTTGCTTACGTAGGTTACCCCAAAAGAGTATTTGATGATGAATGATCAATTGACTCATTGTTCATGTAACTTTTATATCATATATCATATATATATATATATATATATATATATATATATATATATATATATATATTAGGATATCGATCTCTGGATCTGAAGTGAAGGTTTCAATCCTCCCTCGCGGTACTGGATGGGTTAATGGAAAGTCTATAGCCACACTGAAGAGATGTAATACATCAAAACAGCTGTCTGTGGATGACACAATAACATATATATATATATATATATATATATATATATATATATATATATATATAGATAGATAGATAGATAGATAGATAGATAGATAGATAGATATTGTATATGCATCTGAGTCAAGATTTCAAGCATTAAAAAATCTCTCAAAACTATGAATCAACCAACATGTCGAGTATGAAGTTGCTGATACAGGACTGGTGTGAAAATAGCCCCACACTGAAGGTGGGAAATGATACAACTAACAGAGCTTACTGATCTCAACAACTGATCTCAACTAAATCCTGCTTCTCCTTTCAAAAGGATGTATGTCATGTAAATTTTCAAAATCCTTGAAAACATCCTGTTCCTGAACAAAAGTTTACATCAAAATGTCAATGACAAAATATTATTAAGGATTAAATTCTGCCACAATGACAAACATGTAGTGATTAAGTGATACAAAAATGTTTTTAAAGGGGCTTTTGTTGTACTTAGGTAGGGAGCTTTTGTCAGAGGATTTTGAGGTGTAGACTTTTTGTCCTTGGGGTTTTTGTCTACAGCTTAAGTATGTAAACATAATTTATTAAACATGACAGACAGGGACTTCCTTATGAGGGTGTTAGAAACCATCAACGAAAACTGTCAACACCAGCATCGTCAACTTCAACATTGGTTTCTTCCGTTTTTAAGTGGGTTTACCTGGCTGGCAATGTATGTGCCACATGTACGAGTCATATCAAAGGAGCTAGAGGGCTGAAAATTTTAACATTTACTTCTCAATCTGTTTAAAGAAATTCTTTTTGTTTTTGAAAATTCACGCCCCAAAGAAAGTTATTAGTGAGGGGCTTAATTTACAATGTCGGTTTATGCTATATTGATCCTTTAGTTTGTGTCCAGAAATGTTCACGCTTGTTTTTTGAAATTTCAGACTTTTTTTTCAGTGATCCCCACTCATCGTTTTTTCAATTGATCACTTCCAACGTGGCATGCTGTCAAAAGATGTTGGTCCTGTGACAGTTTCTATTGCATGAATAACTAGACATATTGCTTTCAAAAATGGATACTGCTGGTTAAATGTGTAGCGTAATGACTTTGGGGCCTATTTTGACCATGAAGGGTAATGGCGTGCTTTGCAGATTTGCACACTGCAGCTGCAGAAAGCTGGGAGCGAAAGATGCATTTTGGGATTCAAAATTGAACCATTATTTCTCTTCTTCGGTCGACTGTAAATACATAGTCCCTGAGAGAGAGAGAAATTGAATGTTCGTTATTTTTCTTCTTACCGACTGCAAAGAGCCTGTTGAATGTATACATATGCAATTGTGAAAAATGACGTAATTTACAAAATACATATAACTTAAGATAAACATGAAATTAAACTTATAAAAATCAAGAATTACATAGTGATTCTTTCAAGGATAGTAAAAATTCCCGTCAGCAGAAAACACCAAATTGTGTCTTCCAACATGACTTATAGTACTGAAAATGACCAGTTCCACAAAAGTAAGATGTTTTCACAATATTAGTTGACACAGTAATCTAAACCATACTCTGACTTCACAGAAAACCTACAATTCCACAGGAAAATCCCATCACTATCACCATACCCATCGAAACAGGTGGTCTGTCTGTTCTTCGACTTAACGAAAAACCATCAACCAGTTTCACCAATAATACTAATTGCGCATGTTCCGCCTTCTTCATAAGTCTCAAGTCAAAACACTCACATTCATAGATCTGTCATCACATTTTGTTGTATCATCTTGCTTTAGCTGAGATGTAATGGGAAAAAATATCCAAATTCAAAAAACGTTTTTATATGATACCCAGCAGAAGCCAAATTGGGGCCTCTTAGGACAAAATCTCTCCACGAATGAAAATTCACTTGGGTTAACAGAGATGCAAAATTGACAATCATTTTGAACTGCCATTCACGGTCTGAGCATTTTAAGCTACCATCTCAAACCAAAATCATGGGTAACATGTGCCAAAAAAAATCACCATGTAAAACAGACATAAAAATACAGAAACATAAAAAAATATGATACACAATCATCACCAATTGCAAAATTGAAGCTAAACAGACAACAACAAAAAACAACTTACTGCACTGAGTCAAAATAGAAAAATGTTTTGAACAAACAAAAATTTATGGAGAAAAATGTTCTTTTAGCTATTCGCGATTTTTTTCATTTCTCAGCCAATCCTTTCGATATCAAAAAGTCATCTGCACTCCTGTTATTACTGAAAAGTCTCTCAAAGTTCATTTCTTTGTCATATATTTTTAACGAAAACATGTGTCTGTATGTGTGTGAATATACAAGAAAATACCTTTCTGATGTTGATCTGGTAAAGGTGTCATTTGTAGCTCTTTCTTTTTTCTTTTTCTTCCTCCCAGGTTCGACTGCATCTTCAAGTGACGATGCACTTGTGAAGTTGGTCAACTTTGCATCCATTTCAGGTGTTTGATCGTGTTGTCTACTCATGTTTCATTACAGGACCATGATGTTGAATCCGCAGCAAAGTTTGTGCATATCTGTGTGCGAATACCCGAGGTCGTGGCACCATTCCGACCATGTAGGATAATGGCTTGGTAATCTCTTTCGACCATGAAGGATAATGGCTTGAGAACCTATTTCAACCATGTAAGATAATTGCTTGGGAACCTACTTCAACCAAGAAGGATAATGGCTTTGGGACCTATTTTGACTATGTAGGATAACGGCTTTCACTGCACATTTGTTCATTGCGGCTGCAGTACGCCGAGGAAACAAAAGAGGCAAGACTCAAGTTGAGATCCAAAATCAAACCTTTATTTCTCTTCAACTGCCGACCGTAAACATATAAATAGTCTTCAACTGAAGACTTGACCAAATCCCCACTCAAAGACACAGAGAGATAGAGAGAAGGCTAGAAAGAGAGAGAGGGCCAGGCTAGGGGCGGCCCACACGTCTCTGTTATGCCCGCCCTATCTGCTCCGTGGTCTGACTGGTCTAGTCTGAATGATTACCTAGTGACCAACTTTTGGTCCGTCTAATTCATAGGCAAAAGTTTTTTTTCTATCGAAATCTCTTTTACCAAATTAACTTACCCTCTTCTTTTACCTGATACAGGAATTAAATGATCATCCACCGTATTCTTTTCTATTTTCCACCTGCTTCCTTTCGTTTTCCACGCAACTAAACTTACAATCTATCTTTCTTACTTCCACTGTTAGGATCCTTATACACCGTCCCTTTCTATTTATCTCTCCTAATGTCTTTTTAATAAGTTGGTGGTGAGTGGCTATCTATCTAGGGGGCGGGGTCCAAACAACCATGCTTTATCTTATCAATAAATCTATGTAAGATATTTTTATTGTCCTTTTGGTGTCAGAAAAGGATTACCCTGAAAAAAAAAAAAAGAAAAAGCTATTTAAAAATAAAATAGAATACTTAAGAATAAAATCTAATATTTGATTAAAGAGTCCTATCCGCCCCTCATACTGTAACAACTGTACAGCAATTGAGATATTTCCAATTGCTAACTCATACTCAATCTTGATAAGAGCTTGATGTAAGAATAATTTGTTGGATCGCTGCATTGTATATATATATTACATATCTGCAAAGGTTTACATAAATTCACTTTAATCTATTAATGTTACAGAGGATGTGAAACAGTTGACCCCAACAAGCAATATTCTCTATTCATTCTTTTGATAAAGCAGTTGTTATTCTAAGGTTAATCCTGAAATTTTCACAATTTTAATTAGATATTTGTTGTATAATAATAAATGCTTTTGGTGATTTCCCAATGGTTACCTTGAGTGATTCAGAAAATAAGATTAATCTTAGATTAGAGTATGAAAATATTGGGTTGTTCAGAAATTGATATTGCTTTTCTGTGGATGGAATAGAAATTTGTATTTTAAAAAGTTTTAACACTTTGTGATGCTGGAGAAGTTGGATCACAACACCTACCTGGGACAACAAATCTCAATGAAACACAAAAAAAGAAGAAATCAAGTAAAGAATTACTCTTGGATGGCAAGCCTTTGGCAGAGCAAGCTCAACCTTCAAAAATAAGATCCTATTAATCCTAAAAAGAAGAGTATATATACCCAATGCATCCTCCCAATACTTATGGAGCTGAAACATGGAACCTAATCAGGAGACAGACCTGCAGACTGAAAAGTGTGCAACGTGGACATGAGAGAATCATGCTCAACCTCACGTAGAGGGATTGCAAGACAGCACAGAATATCAGGGAGAAAATAGAAGTCCGCGACATCATAGAATCCATCAAAAAACTCAAATGGAATAGGCTGGTTATGTTGCGAGAGTGGCAGACAACGAATGAATGTCATGATTCACAACATGAATCCCCAGAGATCATGAGCAAAACCGAGACCAACAGAATGGAAGATGGAGAGACGAACTGGACAAATTCAGAAAGTATTGGCTCCATGATGCCCATGATAGAGAGGTGTGGCGAATCCAGATCTATGTTCAACAACAGAAGATAAAAGACTGACTGACTGATGATGATGATGATGATGATGATGATGATGATGGTGGTGGTGGTGGTGGTGGTGGTGGTGGTGGTGGTGATGATGATGATGATGATGATGATGATATAATCTCTGAGAGAAAACGGCAGGGAAAAATCCTAGACTGGCTTGAATAGGGATTATGAAATCCTCTTTTTGAGTTTTATCATAAGGTACTGATAAAACTAGTGAAGGATTTCTCTGGAGACTAGCTTTCATGAGGGGAAGTCACCATGGTTCATCTTGACCGAATAGATGTTCAGGAACAAAATGTATACAACCCACAGGATCGGTTAAGAGCTGTAATCAATAAAATTAATGGAGAAGAACAAATCATCCCATTTTGGGACTGGTATTGATTGGCTAGCTCTAACCAATCAGGTATCAGAGAATGACCTCTGAATTTCTATGAGTCCATTAATTTTTGAAGGAGTACAGTGTCAAACGTTTACCATACAAAGACAACACCAAGAGAGGACAAAGACATTAATTACAACTTTTGGTACTCTGGTATTATGGGAGCTCCAAACCTAATATGCATCATTTTAAAAATATTTTATCTTTTATCATTATTTCAATATTTTTATCCTCTAATTGAAAATGGTTTGGAATTAGGTGATTGTCTTTCAAGAACTGATGATTTCAAGCTGTTTTGATTTATCTTCTATTCAACAATTTGAGTGCAATCAGAATAATCTCATTTGCACAACATGAAATTAATTTCACTTCCTTTGACACTTCTATGTTACTTAAATAATTCACAAAAACATTTGTGGAAGCCGAATTAGATAAGATTTTCTAAAGATAAGATATTATCAAAATGATTAATAAAGATAAAATACTCTCCATAGTTTTGAGAAAGGTCGTTAATATTCAAAGAGCTTTTGCACGATTGATCAAATGGATTGTCAGGAAATGTCGTGTTGACTATATAAACATCAAGAAAGAGTTCAATCATCTGGAAACCTCTTTGAAAGATAAAATAATATTGAAATAATGATAAAATATAAAATAATATTAAATTGACGATTGGAGATAAAATGTTATCAAAATAATGACATAATGTAAAATAGCATTAAATTGATGATAGAAGATGAAATTTTATTAAAATAATATTAAAAGATAAAATAGTATTAAATTGACAATAGAAGATGAAATATTATTAGATTAATGATAAAATATAAAATAATATAAAAGTGACACTAAAAGATAGAATATTTCAATGATGATAAAAGATGAAAGGGAATAACTTCTGGTCTTTTACTCGTATCATATCCGGACCCCCATATCAACATGCTCCCCAATTTTGGTCACTTGCAATAACACTTTGAATCTTTCTTTGGTCGTCTTTGTATTTTTCTCTTAAAAGTCCAGTTGGGCCTTCAACATTGTGTTCCAAAAACCTCTGAGGACAAACAATTCCTGGTTTCAGAGTAGCCCAGTGTGAAAGTTGCTCATATTGTTGAAATACCGGATGTTGTCTTGTTCATTTTGTTTTTGTCTTTTTACATTATAAACCCAAATCTCTCTTCAAGTAAATTGAAAAGTAAGTCAAACAAATTGAAATATAGAGCAAGTAAATTAAAAAGAAGTGAACTGAATCGATGAACCTGAGAAATCACATACATCCAATTACAAAATTGAGTCAGCCACAAGCTGAATTCCCACTAAAACTGAATGATCATTTAAACAAAATACATAGAGACAAATTTTCACTAAATTCATTTTTGCTGCAGCTATAACACTAACTTCATTTGATTACTCAATTCAGTTCTTGTCTTTTTTATCTGCTTGCTACATCATTCAATTTGTTTGCCTTTTTTTTAATTTGCTCGTATCTTTTGGTTTGCTTGCCATTTTAAAAAATTACTTAGCTTGCTGTATTCGTCAATTTGTTTGCCATATCTTTAAAGTTTATGTATTATTTTTTAATTTGCTTGGCTTGCTGTATTCTTTAATTCACTTGGCTTGCCTTATTTTCTACTTTACTTGCCATTTCTTCAAATTTGCTTGCCATATTTTTTAATTTGCTTACCATTTTTTTTTGATTTGCAGGCTATATCTTTTAATTAGCTTGCCGTATTCTTTAATTTGCTTGTCATATTTTAGAATTTGCTTCTCGTATTTTTCAATTTGCTTGCCTTATCTTTTAATTTGTTTGGCTTGCTGTATTGTTTGATTTGCTTACCATATCTTTGCTTGTCTTATTTTTCAATTTGCTTGCTATATTTTTTATTAGCTTGGCTTGCTTTACTTTTTAAATTTGCTTGTTTTTCAATCTGCTAACCATATCTTTTAATTTACTGGCCATGTCTTTCAATCAGCTTGCTGTATTCTTTTATTTGCTTTTCATACTTTTTTCATTTTCTTGGCTTGCCATACTTTTACATTTGCTTGCCATATTTCAAAATTTGCTAGTAGTATTTTTTACTTTGCTTGCCTTACTTTTTAGTTTGCCTGAGAAAAGGTACAGATAAATATGGTTGAAACAATTCCCTTGAAATCGTCTCATCTATCCTACCACTTTCCATCATACTTTGTGACTGCTGAGTGTGATATGGGTATAACAGTAAAATTCTCCTCTGACATTCTGACTTATCAGTTTATGGGTTTTCTACAGCAAACAATCTCATACAGGGAATTTATGGCCCTCTGGCACATTTGAAGAGGGCCATAGACTGAAATAATAATGAATGAATCTCTGTCAATCTATTACATGTTTGACATGGGGCCTTAGAACATGAGAAGAGCTCTTAAGGGGGTCATGGCCAAAAAAAGATGGAGAATGGCTGTTCCATAGAATGATTTGGTCTACTGGAGTAATATTTTTTCAAGTGGCCAGACGTTTAGATATGGAAAATATCCAGATATTATATTCATTTGTATCAAGTCAATACAAATATGAAGATAATTCACTCAATTTTTGGAGACGATTCAACTCCTTGAGCATAAGCAGATATGTGTTATCATTTGCCAACGATGTTCAATACTGATCGCTTGGATTTGCATTTGAGTCAGTGAACAACAATGCCTGAGACTTAGAGTAGCAATTTGAGTATCTGCAAGCTTCTTTAAAGTAGGCACGCATTTTAAGACAGATATTAATATAGTTTGGTGTTGATGCTATTTAGCAAAATTTATATAATTTGAAAGTAGGATTGGTATTTTATACAATAGTACAAACATTCAACATTTTGACTCAGTGAACTATGAAATCATCTTATTTCATTCTAACCTTGTATACTTTACTTTTAATTGAATGCCCAAGTATTCTATAGAATATCTTGTATTTTTTAGCAAAATATAGTAACAGACAATAGGGGTTGACACTTTATTGACAAATTAAAATCTGAGAAAGTTAAACTAATCTACTCATGTAATAATTATTAATGTGCAGATGTTTTCAGTCACACTAAGGAACACAACTGACAGAGTAAAAAAGAATTTCATCCATGTTCCGATGATGTGATACAAATGCCGAATTTGAAGAATTATAACATTTTTTTTCAAATTACATATTTTGCTCACCTTTTTTCAGAGAATGATATAAAAATAGAGAAAAAGTAACAAAAATGAAAATGAAAAAAAAAATCCATTTGCGGTCAACAGAACTCTTTTCTCCATGCTCACTGCAATGCAAATCTCTATTCTCCATGAATATAAAATGCAATATGCATATCCATATATTTCATACAAGCCATCATTTTTTTACAGTGCTGGTAAACTGGTGAAAAATTCAATAGACAAAAGTGATAAAAAAATTTAATCAGCAAATTTGAAACCTAAACTAAATAAAATCAGGTCTAGTTAGTCAGTCATTAGAAATCATCACATGGCTAATGTCTTTTGGCAGCACGCCATGTTGGGGATGATCAATTAAAACATTGGAAAAAAAAGGGGTGGTCAATGAATAAGTCACTTCTCTCGACTTAAGAAGGAATATTATCAGGACTTCACACAGGCCAATTATACAGGGTGATCATAAAATCTTGCCCTGATTTTGAACATGTAACATAGTCTGTATGATACGGACGTACATAATCAGGGAAGGTATTTATACTCAATTAAAAAGACCGCATTTAAAAGAGAAAAAAATTCTAAATGTGAAAAGGAGTAAATGTCTAAATTTCCAGCCCTCTAGCTCTATTAGTGTGGCTGTCACACGTGACACATAAATACATACATACAAAGCAAGCCAGACAGAACCACTCAAAAACAGAAGAAACCTTACATTGATCGGTAGCTTGAGGGTTTTAGTATTCTGATAAGCAATCCATCATTTTAGTCTTCTATCTATCGTAGTAGTCTCAATTTGAATGACATTTTGAATAACATATTTTTCTAAACACAAAAACATTTTTTAGCTTGATACTTTGTTTTACACATGCACTTAACTAATCCTTGCCCAGTTCCCATAGATTGTCGTATTGCAACTGACCTGAGAGAGATTTGTTTATCCATCAGGATGTCACCCGATGCAAATAAAGGCTTCTTGCACACAGAAAACTGCAATCTGACATCGAGCGTTTTCAACACACCTTGCAACATTCCTAATCAATAGACATTGTCCCGGATATCTATGATGATAACCAAAATATTTCAGGTGTCTCTATATCCTATCTGAATGCTAGACATTTCATAGAATATATAGACGTTCAATTAAAATCTGTTGGTGAAGTTTATAAGGTCAGATTGAAATAAGCTGATTTCATTCTTTGTCAAAAAATGCTGTTCATATATATATGATACGTAGTCATTCTATACAATACACACACTTTGCCGGACATTTCATTCTTTGTCAAAAAATGCTGTTCATATATATATATAATACCTAGTCATTCTATACAATACACACACTTTGCCGGAAACAACTATACTTGAGCAGGTCTGGTTAGTGAATCAATAGAAACAAACGTCTTTTGGGCAGCATGCCGTGTAGTAGGTGATCAATTATGCCAGGAAAGACTCAGGTTGCAAGACCTGCTGAGTTTATCTTATCATGCAGTCAATGCTGATGTAATTGAAGTATACAAATATACATTCGGGTCTTATGACACGCGATCCATATTACCTGTGGATAATGACGCCAGAATGAGGTACGTAAATCTAAATTGATCAAATAGCGCGTTAACCCCCGATGTAAGGAAAAGATCTTCTAATGTCAGACGTACGAATGCCTTGAACAAACTTCCTGTTAATGGTTTATTGGCAGACGTACTGAAAATTTGCAAGACCACTTTGTATGAAGATAAGAGGATAAAAGAGACATTGACATTACGAATCTGAAACAGACACAATAGCATCATCATCATCAGCATCATCAGTCTTTTAACGTCCGTCGTTGGACATAGACCTTCCCCAGGATTCGCCACATTTCTCTATCATGGGCATCGCGGAGCCAGTATTTCCTGAATCTGTCAAGTTCATCTCTCCATCTTGTGTTCTGTCGGCCTCGGTTTCGCATGTGATCTCTGGGGATCCATTTTGTGAGACGTGATGTCCATCGGTTGTCTTTTATTCTTGCAACATAGCCTGCCCATTGCCATTTTAGTTTTTTGATAGTTTCTATGATGTCACAAACAATAGCATATACAGTAATAATAGTGATGATGACAGTTGTGGCTGCACCTGCGTATCACAGAGTGAATATGAAAGAGAGTGAAGAGTTCGGAAAATACCATGATTTGGCAAGGGGACCAAAGAAAGTGTGATGGTGCCAATAATAGAAGTACTCATAGAACAGTGCCAAAGACACTAGAAATAAGATTGGAAGAGCTAGAGATAAAATGATGGATTGAGTCTATGCAGATCAAAATGCTATTGGGATCAGCACGAATACTGAGGAGAGTGCTGGAAATATGACCTCCAGTGGTAGACAGCAACCAGGAAGGCATGATCAGAACAGTACAAACCATAACGCTGCTATGATATGCAAGAAGAGTGAGAGGAGGACTCGAGACCTGAGGAGACTTGTTGTCACTCAGCCTTCAGCGACAACCACCAGGCAACTGGTGTGAAACTGCAAACCACAACTTTGCTGCTGACTGTGCGTCTGTTGGGAGAGGGGGGCTGGAGAATTGCTGTCATACCAGTTTTCAGTGATGACCGCCAGGCAATAGGCGTGAAAATGAATAATAATAATAATCAAAAAATTGGAAAAAAGGGTGATCATTGACTAAAATACTTCTCTTGCCTTTTGATAATTACTAAAAGTCTGGACTTTCAAAAAAGCAAGCATGAATACTGCCGGACACAAACCAACTTACCAATTTAACATAAACTTACATTGCAGATTGAAGCCCCTCCCACCACTAAAAGCCTATTTTAGGGGGGAGGGAATTTTTAGAAAAACAAAAAAAACGTTTTTTTTTAGACATGAGAAATAAATGTTTAAATTTTGGGCTCTCAAGCACACATGATACATACATGTATAGCCAGCTAGCCAGACCAACCTAAAAACTGAAAAAATCGAGGTTGGCAGTTTTGGTTGACATTTTCTAATATGACTTTAACCTTATACAAGTGTTAACAGATGTTAATGGAAGAATGGATAATTCCACTTGCTTGCAATGTCTTCTAAACTATTGTCACTAATAACATTTTGATTGAGCTCATCAATCACTGCTACCCTCAACAGACTGGTTTAATCACTGTTGCTGCGTTTAGGTTATTCATATGTTCTGACATTTATCGGTATCTATCTAGCTAGGTATATACCTATGTATCTATTTGGGCATCGCTGAGCCCTCACCATTCGGAGTAGAAACTTTGAATTTTACACACACACTCCTCTCAATAAATAGGGAAAATGTCTTATGATTTTTGAAAATCTCCCTCCAAAATAGTTTTTAGTGGGGGTTCACTATGCAATGTAAGTTTATGCTAAATTGGTCACTAATTTGTGCCTGCTTGTTTTTGGAAAATCAAGACCTTTCTTAGTAATTACAGCCCAACAAAAAGTGATTGAAGTAACTTATTCATTGAACACCCCTTTTTTCCAACTTTTGAATCAGTTTTTTGATCATCCCCAACACAGCTTATATGGGTAGTATTGATTCATTATTTCTCTTGGAATGCTAGTTCAAAACAATAATCCTATAATGATGTTAGCAGAATAAATTATTTGGGGCGGGAGGGGGGGACAAGGGAGGAGGACATAGCTCCTTGTTGGTCCCCCCTCCAAAATCTATACCTCCCCAAATTCTCAATGAATTTTGATCACATTCTGTGAAAGGCTGAGCAATGAGCCAAGGTACAATTGATTAGAATTTGAAGCATATCCAGTAATTTAGGGGTGAGGAGCTTTCATTCACATTGCAAGATAGGACAATTTTTCGGCTTTTCAGATGTAATAACACAGTAATGATGTCATCCTGGTGATGTCATCATAGATAAGTATGATGAATTATATTATAGTTGTTTTGCGAACTATTGATGTGTCACTGATAAATAATGATTATAAGCTTTTGTCAGGCACAGTCTGGGATTTATATCTTGATTATTCAATTTTTAGTAAGAATGGTATTGGCTCTCCGGGTGCTTTTTTCTCCATAATATTCAATGTTATTTGATACTGCTATTTTCAACTAATTTTGTTTACAAACAAACAGAAAAAAAAACAAGTTGAAACAATGAACTGCCCTTTTTCTCTTGGACAAAGTTCATATGGTTCTACAGTATTGCTTAAAAAAAAAAAACAATACTTTTAAAAAATTGTTACATATACAAGGGTAAATTGATAAGTCCATAGCTTGACACACAGTTATTAGCTGAATTTTGATCATAAATTTTCACTCTTTAATGTTCAGTCGTGGAAGACAGTATTTACATTTCTATTAATCAGAAGTTTTTTTTTTACAATATTGGATACAAATATGTTTACCGCAGAGCTTTTCAAATTGTGTGTCACTGATAATCTTTTGAAGTGTTGTGAAATTAAGGATGATTTTGGATATCTTTCAAAAGATACTTTTCCTGAGTCGGTTGAACTCCTGGGATGACATTATATGTTTGGCTTGGCTAACAAAAATTGAGTAATGTGTCTCAAAAATGAAAATTTTCTTCAAAGTGTGTTGCAAATGCAAAACATTTGGAAAGCTCTGGTTTACAGGGAAACAACCGGTGTCCGGTCCATGCCAAGAAAAGCTCATTACAACTTTTTCCCACATTATAACACTGATGGCTAAAGAACAAAAGGTTGTACATATAACAGTAAAATAAAAGAAATAAAATCTTTTTCATTGTTAAGCAACAAACTCATCTTACCTATGTATATGCAAGATGGCTTGCAGACATTTTGATGTGAAACAATGGTCTCATAGATTATCAATACTGAGTAGAGAATTTGATTCTCATTAAGTGTGCCATGGTAGTCCTCAGACATCCAAGATGTCTTTTATCAAAACTCTTTTATCAAAAATCATCTTGAAAAATATCAGCAAGATTTGGGCATTGTTGATCCAAAATGTTTTTGAAAAAAACGAAGGAGAGATTTCCATATGAGGCATCCTCAAGCAGCTTTACAAGGTTGTAACCCCAAAAATGTGACCAGGAGTGCCTGGAGACACACAGACAGACAGATGAGTAAAGAGAGAAGAATCTTAGTTGCTTGGTCAGCATGCCATTTGTGGGGCTATGATGATTCAATATTATCATAAATTCAATGATAGGTCCTTATTTTGCTATTCAGAATGATATCAAATGAAAAATAAAATAACTCAAGATTCAAGATTGTGATTCTGAATGTGGGGCACAAGAGAGCAATTCGAATATATGCTCAAAAAAAAAATACTTAATCAGTTAATTCTGTTTCTTTATATTAACTTCTATTATTAATTTACAATGTGCTATTTCGACTGATCAATCATTATATTTTAATCACACTAGATAGAAAAATATAGTGAGTCACTTTCTTACATGTTTCAAGTTCATTCTTATTAAACAAACAAAGAAATGAAAATTTCATTTTTCCAAAGTGTGGCTTTTTCCAATTTATCTGATCTGATATCGAGTTTAAGGGTTCTTTCCAAGTATCTCAGTAATATTTGAGGTTTGTATCATGAAAAATGGTTGGAGACCACTGGTTTATGTTGATAAATTGTTTATAAAATAAACAATTTGTGCTTCTTCCTACATTGTTTACTATTAATTTTGATGTCCAAATGCTGACCAAGAGAGAAATTACAAGGAATTTAGTTAAAGCTCATATATCTACATTCTTTTATGAAGAATTCACTGCATGATATAAAATAATTTTTTTCTATAGTAGGGCAGACACACAGGCAGGGGGCAAACAGAGTTCACCAACCCCCAAATCAGGTCTTCTCATTAAGGGTGAGAGGGTTTGAAAATTGGAACCTTATAGTCAATAAACAAAAATGGCGCAGTACAATTGTTTCAAGTAACCTCAACATGTTATTCCTATGTAAAAAGACTATTATTATTCATTGATGCTCGTACCATCCTGTTTCCCTTCAGGGTCAGGTCATCCATCTCTGTTTTATCTGACCATCTCACATTTGCATTATACAGTGGGTTGTACTAGCTTAGACTACAGACTGAATGCTTATCGGATAACGGGTAACGAGTGGGTAACGTAGTTGCCTCTAAGATATAAGATATTCCGAATTTACCCTTTTGCCCTCCAAACCCGAATACATGCTCCCACCCCTGGAAAAATGGCAGTGGGTGCCCATGGGGTCAGGGGCGTCAAATGTTTTGAGTTTTTATAGTGTGGCATCAGTCTTGCCTAGACAAAAAAAAATTTTCACACTAAATCGACTGCAAGGGAGTATTAAAAATCAGCAAAGCATGTAAATATATTCTAATTCAGTAGTCCCTCAACTTTTTTACCATCATGCCCCCTTCAGTGATTGAACCTTGCCCCCCCCCATATCCAACAGCTTGATTAGTTTAAAATAAGTGTGGCAAAGATGAGAAAAAGAGTTGATAAACATCCGCATATAAACAATTAGCAGATTTCTTCTATCACGCTTACGTCATCAGTGACACCAGTTAGCAATTCTTAATAGCTAAATATGGCCATATCTGTCTTTAAATGCCTAGGGAAATAGCTAATTTATTGACTAAAACTGCTGAAAAATAGCGCTCTTAACAGGCTAAAGATAGTGCTAAATGAAGCGGAGAAAAAGTCCAAGAGCCACTGATGCAAGAGAGAGCATCCATTTTACGTCATCAGTGACACCAGTTAGCAATTCTTAATAGCTAAATATGGCCATATCTGTCTTTAAATGCCTAGGGAAATAGCTAATTTATTGACTAAAACTGCTGAAAAATAGCACTCTTAACAGGCTAAAAATAGTGCTAAATGAAGCGGAGAAAAAGTCCAAGAGCCACTGATGCAAGAGAGAGCATTCATTTTACGTCATCAGTGACACCAGTAAGCAATTCTTAATAGCTAAATATGGCTATATCTGTCTTTAAATGCCGAGGGAAATAGCTAATTTATTGACTAAAACTGCTGAAAAATAGCACTCTTAGCAGGCTAAAAATAGTGCTAAATGAAACGGAGAAAAAGTTCAAGAGAGAGCATCCATTTTACTGGAAAGCACTTCATTCCCTGTTAAAATAAAAAGCCTTATGGATCTCGTTGGCCTGACAACTAAGTGGCCACAGATGGCATTACTCGTTTTTGTGTTGCGTTGGATCTGTTAGCTGTTATCTTCCTGCGTTGCTGGCAAGAATAAATAAATAAATAAAAAATCTTGTATCCTTTAAATCAATTGTTTTTGTTTAATCTCACAAGAACAAGCCTGAGCAAGTTTTTTTTTCCATTTACCATCTTCTGGTCCCCTGGTGAAAGGCTTGTATCGTAGATTACATAATAATCAATGTATATTATAATGATCCGATTTCTATAGGTTCATTTTTATTCTTATTTTTTATGACTACTTTTTACCTCCATCTTTGTTTTATAAGTTGCTTCTTAGTACGAATTCTATCGTTTGTTTGAATGCCTGTTACTGTAACATAGCAAAAACATCATTGCAAGGTATTTGTAATTCATGCTTACTTCGATAATCCATAAACATGATGAGCATATATGGAAATTTCTTAGTTTGTTTGTCGCTGTCGCATCTCATTGATTAATTCATCTTTCTATCATTGCAATGTAGATATTCTGATCACTTTAAAACAGCTTGTTCAGTTGAGACACTGAAAAAACTTGAAATTAAGATACTTGAATTACTAAAAAAAATGAATGACCCAATAAATATCTTTAGGCTTGTCAGTGCCAATCCATGCACAAGCAACCCTGTTATTTTTTACAGATATATTCTAATACTATCATTCCCCCCTTCAGTGATTGGACCTTGCCTACCTCCCATCCTCCAAAAAATGATTATTTTGAAATAAGTATGGTAAGTATGTGAAAAAAAGTTAATAAACTTCCATCTGTAGAATAATTAGCAATTTGCAGATATCTTCTGTCACGCTTACGTCATCAGTGACATCTAGTGACATAACTTAGTAAAAATAGAATTTTCATGTTACACTAAACTTGGTGAAATATATCTTCACTGAATTTTAACTTTAGATTAGTTTAACATTCAGGAAATATTGAACAAAAGGAGAAAAAAGCTGTACAATATAATGTTTTTGACGTTTCATAAGTATACAATGCAACTGGAAAATTACTTACTGATTACTGTCATTTTTTGACGGCAACGGTAATCTGGTACATTGTATTCATTATGATATTATACAAACAAGAGAATTCCTGAAATAATCAGAGAAATTCTTACATTTTCCATGCTGGCTCGCTCCCCCGCTCTTGAAATTCCCTCCCTCTCACCCACACACACCTAGATAAGAACTGCTGTTTTAATCTATGTTATAATGCTTCAATTTCTCAAGATAAACGATTTCAAGTCTATTGAATGCTGATTATAGAGTGGTTTCTCTTCTTCTTTTTTTATTTATCTACAAAACATTATAAGATAAGTAAGAATTTAAACTTAATTTGTCAAAGATAAATGAATGGAAATATATGATACACTAATTATCTCTTTCTACCAATACAAAACATCAAATTTTAACAAGATTTTCTAATCTTGTTGGTCTTTCTCAACTTTTGTCACTTGAAAAACAAACAAACAATGTTTATTGTTTAGGAGTAATTAGATAGGAGAATTTCTTGGATTTGAATTTCAAAATGTTTGTATTTACTGAAAATCAGTTTGAAAAAATAATTAGTTATCCCACTTTTAGTTCACTATACTATATTGGTACGATGAACGATGACTTACATTCCAGTTTCTAGTTAAACTAGAGATCACTATGATTGATGGCCTAGGTAAATTTTTAACAAAAAAATTAAGCCATTTTAAAATGTTATTACCTTTGAACCTTTTTCTGATTGATTTGTGAAACTAACACTTTGTTATTGGGTTGATTCCTTTTCATCTTCTGTCTTTAATTTTCAACTCTTATCATAATTCGTTTTTTTTTTTTGAGTCTGAGAATCAAAGGAAATAGACGTCTTTTCCGAATCTCTTAAAAAACATTGGTTTTAATAGGCGTAATCAAAATGTGATTATTTGTTTTGGGAAAATTCAGACCACTTTTCCAAAAAAGGCGAGAGAAGTAACTAATTCATTGATCACCGCTTTCTCCAATTTATTTAGTTGATCACACCTACAAGATGTTACCAAAAGTTGTTGATGAAAATTTCCATTGAGTGACTATCTAGTCCTGTTTTTTTTTTTTGAGTCTTGAAATTAAAGACAAGGAATTAAAGACAAGAAAACAATGGTGGAACCAAAATGAAATAGCACTATTTGGCAAATGAACTGCCTTTGAAGAAGTCACCAGCAAATATAGAAAAGGGACTGAATGGTTTCCATTTGGGCTGCTAATTATATCAGCCCCCCAAGATAATAAATTATCAGAATTGATCTAAGAAGATGAATTCTGGTAAATAGTATGTTCACTGCTCAAGCACAAAAACAAGGTTAGCACACTATCAGTTGGATTGTTAACAAACGCGGAAAAAGAACAAATGAATAGATTAACAACAGTAATAAGTTTTAATTCATGAATGAATTAATATAAAGAAGCACTGGAGTTTTCTGCCGACACAAATATGTTTGGAGAGATCTACTGCAATAAGGATGAGGGGAAATGAAGAATGAAGGGAAAGGAATGTCACCTAACTAAATGTGAGACAGTGTCTTTAGATTGTCCATCAGTTTTGGTCATCTAAATTATAGCCACTAAATCTTATCTATGGAAGTCCGACCTAACTACGGTGTGAGTGCTCAACTTGGATTGGATGTATTCTTTAAGATAGAAAAAGAATGGATTATTTTTTACATGTGAGGGTGCGCGTGTAAAAACTACATAAACTATCCTAACTAAAGAGAGAGCAAAAAAGAGCGAGTATACCTCGAGGCTGTCAGAACAGAGAGAGGGTGATAGTTTTACCGCCACATTTTAAGTACTGTAAAGATAATGATCGGTTATCTTATTGGTAGTTTTATGTGACGTTAAAGAGGAAGCAACAAAGAATTTCCCATTTCTACAAAGATTTACAATTATGTAAAGAATAGGAAGTAGATCCCTGCCAAGGGCAGATAACTCTATATGTATGAAATTTTTTTTGCTGTAGAAGGTGGGCACTACATACCTATTGAGGACTCAGAGTGAGTCACTTTCTATTATGTGGATGTAGGTTGTTGGTCAACAGTGATAATTCCCCTTTTAAAGTCTCATTCAATTAACTGCAGGCGGTTTAGCTTCCAGTAAAACAATTAAACTAGGAAGGCAGATCAAAACGCTTGCTCCGAATGATACATGTATGGTTTGTGTGTTCATGTGCGCATTCCCAATAGGAGAAAAGAGTTTCAAGGTACTAAGATTTTGGTAGAAACCAGGATGATATAGGTCAAACTCAATAGACCAAGATATAGGTCAAAACTTAGTCTGGAGTTTTCTGGGTTAACAGGGTTTACAAAAGGTCATAAGAAAAGTGAAGGGCCAAGCTAAATTAAACTGTCCAATGAGCTGCTTGTATTTTTAAGGATGGTTATTCTTTCAAATCATTGGTCATTAACAGTCACTTAGAGTCTAAGAGCAGCAAGGACTGAATATAGATGATGCCAGATCTTTTCATGCATGTCATAGACATAGGGTGCAGGAGGAGGGCATAAGAGGAAGGAAACGAAGAGAGAGTAGCTGATTAAGGAGAAACATTAGACAGATTTATCACTACATCAGTCAGCTATAGACTTAAGGGATTTCAACAAAACAGAATTCCATGCTCTGATTGATTCGACGAACTTGCTCTACAAGATGTTTTTCAACAGAAATTCAAAGGAAAAAACACATTCCCCTTAAAAGACTGGACTTTGCCGTCTTTCTCTTTGACCACGTAGGCGAGCTTTATAGCATGGATCCAGGTTTCTGTCCACAAATACTTCATTCCCATAATATTCATTGGAGTCTTAGTCGACATTCTATCTAGAATGAGCCTGCGAGGTTCAGGATATAGTTGAGAGAAACATGCATCTAGTGTGTCTTTTCCATATTGACTCGTGCAACTGGTTATGGTACACAGTTCAGCAACTGAGTTTTAGTCAAAGTTTTAAATAAATATTGGATTATTTGGCTTGCCTTCCCCGTATGACTTTGTGTAGAACAAAAGTTACCAATTTTATTCTGTTTGGTTTTCACCTTCATCGAAAGTTTCAATTGCTTTTTATTAAAACATTGAATTTGGCCTCAAACTAGAGGGTGTGAGTTCGATTTGGCTTGAGAGTGTGAGTTTGATTCTCACTGTGGGCATGCTCTTTATTTTCTGATTATGATGTTTAATTTTTGCTGTAGGGTTACGGTCCGATTCAAAGTTGTAATAAATAGCAAGTGAATGTTAAGATGAATGTAAAAACAATATCTCGGAATTTTTGAGATGAGGTATTATTATTATTTCTATTGATATTCGGACCATCCTCATCTTGGTTGTCTTTCATACAACGTTTCGGCCGTTGCACTCTACGGCCTTCGTCAGGTATCATCTGGTAGATATCAATAGAAATAATGTAAAAACAAGTCAAAATTGATAATGTTGTAATACTTCATCCAAGAATAAAATTTGAAAAAATAAAATCTTTGTATCAACAGTTAATACTCTAGTCTGACAGTATGATTATAGTGAGTCTGATCTTCACTAGTTACTCGGCTTAGGCAATACTATGCTAAGCTTAGGTTTTAGATGTGTTCACACGTCTCTACAACTTGCTTTGTCTATCCATACTTAGCTAATATAGTATAATATGATAGTTACATGATAAAAAAACACTGAAGAATTGCACCCCGAAATAACATCATCAGTGTTCCCAAGCATGGGATTATTGACTAAAATTTTGATTAGTTCATCAGTTAACGGTGTTGTTTTCATTAAAAAATCAAAAAAATTATAGGGGAAACACCATGTAATTATTATGTTAATTAATTTTGAATTGAGGAAATTTGATATTTTAGTCATATTAAGTAAGTCTTTTGGTGAAATTCTGTTTTTATTCATGGTTTTCTGGATGAACAGGAGAAAAAATTGGCAGAAATTTTTGGGGTGCACCTCCCATCCGCCTCATACTTTGAACTGTAATAGCAAACCACAGTATATCAAGTGACTCCAACAATAATTTGTATAAAAATTTCCAGACATTTGAACTCCTTTCTGTTCTTTTATGTTGATAACACAACATTTCTATGACCTTCTTCACGTGCTCCATCTAAATGTAATGGTGATTTACAGAAATTTTTCCAATTGCAGCAATGCTTATAACATAGGATTCAGGTGTTTTTCTACCCTTTCCTTGTTAGGTGAGGATTTTTGTACTTTGTCCCTGTTGAGAAGCGGAACCCTCATCAGGCTGAATTCTGCACTTGTCTATACATTCAGCTGACACACTGATGTATACCATCAGTGTAACATCATACAAAGATTTGGAATAATAAAACAATGTCCCTGCCAAAAAATTCTTTTTATATGAACAAGAGAAAAAAACAAAAACATATATATATATATATATATATATATATATATATATATATATATATATATATATATATATATATATATATATATAAATATAATGTGTACTGTAAAGAGTGAGATAGACTCGGGAGTAAAGTGTTTAGAGGTAAGGTTTATTAATCCTTAGATGTAAATGGTCTAGACATGTTTCGGGATTTTTCCCATCTTCAGTGGTGTGTGCTGTGTGAGTATGTGTTTAAAGTTCCCATGTGGAACTATATATATATATGTATATATTATTCTGTCATCCACAGACAGCTGTTTCATTTCATTACAACTCTTCAGTGTGGCTATAGACTATCCATTATATCATCCAGTACCACAAGGTAGGATCAAAACCTTAGCTTCAGACCCAGAGGCTGGTATCCTTTCTCTACTACACGGAACTGGACGGTCAGTAAGGTTGAATTTGAGCGATATATTTATTTATGCATATATATTCCATGTCCACCAGAGTGCTCTATTTCATGTTGGAAGAGCATTGCATATATATATATATATATATATATATATATATATATATATATATTTATATATATATATATATATATATAATGAACAATGCAGCAAAAATTCAAGAAGGGGATTCTTCTCACAAAGAGTTGTCAACAATTGGAACAAATTGATAGCTCAAGATCATGAAATAATAGAAGCTAAAACAGTGAACAGCTTTAAAAATGAATAATGACTGTAACGTATATGAAAAAAAAAATGAAATAAAAGCTTTTAAAAGAAGCAAATAATGAAACTTCCAAAAAGAAACCGGAGAGTGAGATACAAGCGCAAATATCTGCAAAGACATTTACTCTCTTTATAACTTATCTTATCTCATAATATGAACTTCTTATCAGAAAGGATAGAATTCGCTCTTTCTCTCACTGGATGTGGCCCACCATTCCAAATTATTCTATTTTGCCTCTGGTTATTGCTTTTCCATGTTTTCTTATCTATTCAACGGAAAAAGAAAAGAGTAAATTCAATGCCCCCAATTCTAAAGCATAATAGTCAAATAAAAAATAAAATAAAAGGTCTAAAAACTCAGGAATCAACCATATTGTTTTTTGTCTCAAACATTTTCAAGAAGACTTTGCTTGCTTTTTTTCTACTAAAAATATATATAAATGATTAAAATCAAAGTTTTACTTAAATATAATTTTTCACAATATTTTTTTTCAAATTTTTAATCTTTCAAGTAATTCAACATGTGGTATCCTTATTATCACATGCTTCTACCACAGATTTGAATGAAAAAAAAAAATTGTCCCTGTTGTAAATTGTTTTAGTTTCTGGTTTCACTTCTCATTTCTCTTGACCTCATCTTGAAATTAAAATAGAGCCATAATCGTACTTCTTTTTAAGATACCATCATTAAAGGATAAAGGTACACTCGTCACAATATAAGCATTATTGGCATTAAAGGCTTAAAATTTGGCTAATACCAATGTTGAGTTTTCAGTAACACTTGAAGCTCTAAAAATAAACTCCACCACCTGTAGTGTGCTTAAGCAAACAGTAAAAAAAAATAGAGAGAGTAATGAGGATACAATTGATCAATATTAAGGAGAATTAAACAACAGTTTATATTTGAGAAAAAAAGAAAAGAAAAGACGAACTGTCTTTATATTGATGGTGTAAACGACAATTATAAAATGTGCGTTTACTTGAGTAAAAATAAATGTTAATAGAAAATGTCTGACGTCATTACCCGCCTGTTACAAAAAGCTATCTTCATTGTTTATTGCTCGTTGAGCATTTTAAAATCGAAAAAAAAAAATACCATGAATTGAACAGCGAACACAGATCTCTGACATTTTTGAAAAATACGAAACGTAATCAAAAAAAGTATAAGCTGTACATTCACTGATATTGATTTTTTCTCTCTTCTTCTTCGTTCTACCATCTGGTCCTTTTTTTTTTGTAAACAGTAATTTTTCTCAACTCGAGGTTTCGACATTTCAGTAGTTTTTATTTTTATCATATCTATTTCAAGAACCAACCCACTTGGATTAGTATCACAACTACATATCTTTTCAATATTTAACTCCGGTTGAGATCGAACTCGCGATCGCTATGGGCGAATCTGTTATCGTTAGCGGCTCTACACCTGGTCGACAGCGATTGGTTCAATTCCCGGACGTGGCGTAAAGCTTAAAATCAGTATCTATAAACGATTACTTAAAACTCGCTCAGGCTGAGTTACGAATCACCCAAAGTATTAAAAGATAACAACGTCACTACGTTTTTATTCGCAAAAAGTGGACAAGCTTCTCGTTTTAACTAATACCAGCAATTGTATAAAGAATAAAAAAAAAATTAATTCTTTAAAAATATGCATTAGGTATTTTTTACTGTGGAGAACTTATGACTTCCGATTCGATTTATGCACTTTGGTGCACCCTTACAAGCAAATGAGTTCGTATTTGTACTACGTTTGCTACTTCCCTGTTACTACAGTGTGAACAACATGGCGGATACCGGTGCGGTGAAAACAGATATCCGCACAGCGATTTGGAATCCTGGAGGATGGAAAAGTCTGTTGACATTTTTCATCTTAACGCTAGCTTGGTTAGCAGGTTTCAGTTCCAGATTATTTTCCGTTATTCGTTTCGAAAGCATCATTCATGAATTTGATCCATGGTAAGTATCGTTCGCCGACAAATCTGGCATGGGGCGGCATGACTTCACCTCGTAGTAAAAATGATTTGCGACAAAAGCTTCTGCTATTTCCCCCTCCTTTTTGGGGGGTTTTTATAACAGGAGAAATAAATTCAAATTTTATGAAATGCAAAAATGATAACTGATCAAATATCTGGGGGGATTTGGGAAAAAAGATATTGAGATACAACGAAATGCTTCCTCTGTAAAATCAGTTTAAGAAAGTGTTTTAACGGTTAAAACGCTATGTATTTTTATTTCGATTTCACTCACTCCACCCCTTAAATTTTTCTAAAAAAGTCAATTAAAATTGGATAAAATCCTTCGGTTTATTTTTCTTTATTAATCATAGTTAGTTGGATGACAACTTATTTTAATAATTTGCCGATAATTTCGTGTATTTGATCAATTATTTCGTGTTTAATCTCCAAAACAAACAGAAACATTACTCCCAAGTCGAATCATCCTCTTTTTCTTCCTTTAAGTATCTTTTTGTAAATTGAATTAAGATTTCGTGTGATTTGGTCAGAGTAAGATAAATACGGTGCATATCCCTATTTGTAGAAAACTAATCATTAAATTTTCAAGTGATGCCGATCATTATTTTTCTTCTAGTGAATCATCAAGGTAAGATAAAGCCTAAAAGGTAGATTTTGAACAAGGACATCGAAAGTATCATACGTGCTTTTTTTTTTACCTATTATTATTACTAAAAAAATGCTGTTATTATTATTAATAGTAGCTATACTGGCCTGCATCATAGTGTTTATAGAGTATAGACCTACGACAATTCGTTCAACAACCTAAAAGTGTCGTCTGATAATGAAATAAACCCACTTTTCAGAGGAGAAAGTGACTTGGGAAATGTTGTGTAGTTCCTTAAATTATTCATTCTTTCTCTCTTAAAATCAATTTTTAAAAGGTGTAACTTCGTTTTATTGTTTGTTTAATTTCTTTTTTCAAATATACACTGATTTACACGAATTATTGTTTGTTATTTTTTTTCTAAAATATCATTTCCGCAAATGTTGAATTGAATCTAAAAAAAACCCAAAACTCAGAATTTCTACCCAGATCAATATTTATTTTTGTCTAGCATAAAACTTAATCGATGTTCGATTTCTAATCTTGAAAATTGGAAACTTGAAATGACCTTAATTGGCGTAATTTAAACAAAAACAAACACCGATAACCTCATATCATTCAAATTATTCAATAAACTTTAAATTGTTAAAAATCACGTTCAATATTTTCCTATCTTACATATTTGAATATTTCAATCCATGTGTTTATCTATTTTATTGTGGAAACTATTTATTCACGTTTTATCTTTTCTCTGATATTTCCCATCCTCTCGAATAGACTTGTATATTTTTTTTTCAACCAAAAATCTTGTCCATAACTAAAACAAATTAAACTGCTCAATGAGTCAATATTTTATTCTTGTCTCATGAAATTTGAAACTGTTATCTCTCTTTTTTTATATCTTTCTTTTCTTTTCTCAGAAATAATTTTGACTAAAATATGAGACCGTTGTGTTGAGACTAGTATGACCGCTTCAGATTCGTGATAATCACATTGCAATCGTACTTACTTTCCCGAAGCCTTGGTTTAAAATTGAGAAAAAAATCAAGTCTTCATTCTCTACCTATTACTAAAACAATACTCGTATTTTTTTTTTATTATCAAATTTCCGTGTTAAAATGAAAACCGTGTATTTTTCAGTTAGTTATCTACCTTGCTTTACAATCGCAACAGATTTTTATTTACTAAATATTGAGTTAAAAGAAAACCTTTTTAGAACTTCCTCTTTAAATAAGACGTGCTACGTATAGTTTTGATACCAGTTAACCAGCGATTACGTTGTCGATCTCTTGTAGCTTTTGGCCAAGACGTGAATAATCGTAGGTCACCTGATGAGAATTATTCCCGCTTAGTATAGACACAGCTGATTTTAGTGTATTGTGTGTGTGTGGTTAATTATAGCATTTGGAAACACATCACTTGTTCCTACGTTTTGTTATTGTTAGCTTTTAAAAACACTTGTTGAGATTGCTATTCTTGCAGTTTTTTTTTTAACCCATGGTCATTAGTTCTGAACCTATGTTAAATATAACTTCAATAAAACTGAAATCATGGCATTAAAAAAAAAACTACTTCATGAAATCTGTATTTGGCACCAATCACCACGTTTCTAATGTTGAAATTTAAATACTTCTAATTATTTTGATAATTAGATTTTGTTTAACTTTTATTGCATTTCAATGCAGGGTTTATGTTAAGAACAAGTACAGTATTTCTTATACCTGAGGAAAGATATTTTCATCATAATCAGAGAAAGAAAAAAACAGTGGGGAAAAGGATATTTACTATAGTTTCTGTACATAACTACCAGTATAGTTTTAGTGTCCACACAGTGTGAATATAGAACAGCTTACCAGATGAAAGTGTTTGCTATGTCTGTAAATCTTTTTAAGAATAAGTTTGACAAATATTGAGAGAAGCAGGGAATTCTGCTCTCTAACTACAAGTTTACAATAACCATTGTCAGAAGTCCTGTGAAAATTAAGGATGATAATACAATGAGTCTGGAGAAGAGGCTCTCTGATAGAACCTGTTCCAGAGGGCATCCCAGAGAATAATTGATTAAAATCAAGTCCATCTTCTTCTGTTATTCATTCTTATTAAACCTGTTGCTAGATTTATTGTCTATGGTTTATTACTAAATGAATTTGTTAGTTTTTATTTTTCATTTTTTCATAATATGATGCCTTCATTTTTTGTGCTGTTAAGTTTGAAGAAGTGTAAGGTGACATGATGATTATCAACCTGGAAAATGAAATCTACAAGTTTTAATTCAGGTAGACTGTATTATTCATTACTAATTCTATCAGGGAAAGGCCTGAAGCTAACTTTGCTTGTGCACAGTCCCATTACCATTAGCAGTCATCTTGACCATGGTCTTTTCCTTGGTATGTCATGATAGTAGACAGAGAAAAATAGGTGAGTGGGTTCATTGACAACCTACTCTCCTCTAATAACAGATTACCTGCCCAGCAAAATGACTGCTACATGCATTGTCAGCCTTGACAGATGAAGGCTAGTGTTGGTATGAGGGCATAGTTAATATACAGACTATACCCTCACACCAACACTAGCCTGAGAAATCTCTCATAGGGATACAGAAAACACTTGTCTATCTTTCCTATGGTGCCTTAATGCAAAGATGTTTAGTGTTTACTAAATAGTAAAAACAAAAGTGGTTTTACACGACTGCACATTTCTATTTGCCTGAAAATAGTAAAGTAACACTCTTTCTCTGTCCTTTTTTTTTTCAGTAAGGAAATGAGTTTTTTTTTGTTTTTTTTTTTTGATGTCAAATAATCAAAATCATCTTTCAGATATTAATTCAAAGTTGCAAATTATACTAAGCCTTCTGCAGCTGTTGCATGCATGTAAGTTTTAGCGGAGTTTTCTTTATCAATAAAATATCTTTAAAAATATTTATTGCAACTTTGAAAGACAACCTATTTATAATCCTCTAGGATTCTTTTTTTTATTTATCTGATTATTTAGATTTTCTGCAGTGTTCTGTGAATTTTACCCATAAGTCAAAATTTATTGATATCCAACAAAACTCAACTTGTATGATTCTCATCAAAACATCATTTTCCAAAGTGTTTTCAATATTGCCATACAAGTGTATGGAACTGGCTCTTTTATGTAAAATTTTCATTAACTTGTGTTTTTAAATTCGCTTAAAAGCTAACAAAGATTCACTTTCATATTTGGTTTGGTATTTGTTCCTGTTCAATTATGATACAAATTCTGTATGTGTTTATTATAAGTATGTATTAGATTCATTAATGAATTGTCATTTAGATTTTGTATGAATACTGACATGTTAATTGATAATCTCAGATGTTTTTCCTTACAAATTTTTTTGAACTTGAAAGACATGCCCACATTTTGTGCATGCATAATTATCTTCCAAATATATTCTCATTTTCACAATTATTAAAATTTTCATACTGAAGATCTTCTTGGTCTGCTGTAGTCTCCATCACTTAAAAT
Source organism: Thysanoteuthis rhombus (assembly GCA_963457665.1). Classification (NCBI taxonomy): domain Eukaryota; kingdom Metazoa; phylum Mollusca; class Cephalopoda; order Oegopsida; family Thysanoteuthidae; genus Thysanoteuthis; species Thysanoteuthis major. Next base: position 34,141,504 of record OY735231.1, on the reverse strand, counting down.
CAACTTTTAACTAATATAATTACCTTTTTGCACCTAAAAGTTCAAGGAAGGTGGAATGATATGAATAAAATAGATTTTTGTGAATGAAGAGATGTGTAAAAGTTTTGGTCCTAAATGCTGTATAGCTGCTGCTATCAATGTGTGTTGTTAAATTCTAAGATTCAAAGATGTTTTGTAAGAAAGGTATCTGACAGTGAAATGTGCTGCACTGAAAATATGCATGTACCACCAACCAATACCCTAATTTATAGGAAAAAGTACAAAATGGGATTAGTTTTCCTGTATTGTAAGTCAATTGTAATTTATTGTAAGCTTGATTTAGTGCTCTCAAGTTTGGTAAATAGTTGCTTGAATTCATGATTAGCAATTATTTTTAAAAAATAATCACTGTAGAAGAATTTGATTAACCTATTTAGCAAGTTTACCTGGGTTTAATTATGGTCTTAACATCAACAACAGTAAACGATCTATAGATGTTCTTAAAATGTCTAATTTACCAAACTTGGCTTAGTCTAGCACAAGGCTACAAATACAAAGTGCCCAGTAAAGACCAAACTTTATTCAGTAGTTGTTGTCTTCAAAACTTGCTTCCTAAACTTGTCCTTGAAGGTACCTTTTATAAGACAGGAATTAGCCAAAAGATAATTTACTTTGGACTCTGAAACTATTCTATTTTTCATAAATGAATATAAGTATATTTCATGTTTTTTAGAATCAAGCCCTGATTGTGTATTTCTTATACTTTCAAAGCACTTGCATATCAGAAATGTATGGTCACATACTCATTTAAAAGAAAATCGTTACAGATAATCACCAGAAGTTATATAAAAAGTTATATCTATAAATTTGGCAAAACTTGTAATCAAGGATTTGACTCTTTAAACCAGTGCTTCTCACCTTTTTTGTCCTTGCTCAATTCTCGTCATATTCCAGAATGTTTCTCCTTGATTTCAAGATTGTCCGATTCAAAAGGTGCATTTCAGAATTGTAGTTAGTAGAAAGATTAGTGTTCCGACAGTTTGAATCTGTCATTCTGGTTGAGAACTTCTGATTGAAACTAATCCCAGCTCCCAGGCCCTCCCTTGGTTTTTGAAAGGAAAAATGTTTAATTCATAAATGCTAGCTATTTGCTCTCAGGCTCATTAGTTTTGTCAACATTTTTGTATGTAGTGTGAATGAAGGTAATGATTTCATGAACATTTAAGTGTGGCAAATGTTCTTATTGCAACTGTAGGATAAAATACTAGTTAATTTCTGTTTCTGTACAGTTTGCATATAATAAAGTGAATCACTTTGATGCAGTGAAAATCTCAGAAAAGAGAAAATAAATTACTTGTCATAGAGCAATGGTTTGTAAACCAGCCTGAAAGATCCAGTGTTCAATATTCAGTAGGTGCTCCTACAATTGTGACATGGTGTTTGATTAAGCTCAATGATTACCTTCTTGGAATACAATATGTTTTTAAAAACCAGATGTTGCTGGCTATGAATACTGTTAACCCCTCCCTGTTTTTTTGCTATACATGGAGGATGACCTGCAGTTGAATACAAATATGGATGCATGCTTCATTATTGAACATCTATTTTGCTTCCAGTTCTTGTTGGGTGGATAATTGTTTCGGTAAAATTTGATGATAGTGAGAATCAAGTTTTAGGGGCAGAGGAAGTTTGATTTTGCTTTACCATCCTGAATTTTGAAATTTCCTTAACATTAGAAAAAAAATGGAGGTTGATGATTTAAAATTTGGTAAGAGTAAACATTTAAATTGAATGGCCAAAGTTGAGCTACTTTTTTTTGTATACTTTGAATGAGTGATTATTTAGCAGTTTCTACGTTAAATAATTAAATATCTTAATAGGAATTTTTTCAAGCCTAGTTTTTGTATTTTTATTTCTAAAATTCGAGAATATTTGAAACCATTTTGCATCATCTGTCATCAAGTCTTGACTAATTTTACAAACTTCTAATTACAACATCAAGTTATCTGAATACTGTGAGTTTTCTAAAGTCCTTTAAATGTATATTGAAATGTTCTTTAGATAAATGTATCAGTTTTAAAGTCTGCGATTTGAATAATGTTGGAATTTGAGTCTCTGCTGTCAAGTCATCCAATCTGGTTCAGTCCATTTGAATTTATTCATTCTTAATTCATCGAGTTTTGTTTGTCTTGCCATTTTTACTGTAAACTTTTTAGGGTAAATATTTGGTTTAGGTTTGTAAACGCAATACTTCTTGAACTTTTCAAAGGGAGATAACCAGTAGAGGCAATGTGCATGAACTGAATAGGAAGGAAATGTTGAATCTTTATTTCTTTTGTTGTTAATTGCAACCCTAGATTAGTTGGAATATGTTGATCAACACTAAAATGTAGATGTCTGAAATAAGTTGGAAGCTGTCATATAAGTCAAATTCACTGGTTATTGCCTTTGTTGTTCAAAGAGCTAACGACATTTGCACATCACAAAAATGGATCGCTGTAATCTGTTCAGCTCATGAGAAAAAAAATGGATCTTTTATCTAAATGAAGAAAAAAATTGATTTTTTTTTTTAAATTTTTATCTCAAATCATCTTAAAGGAAAAAAAATCTCTTATCTAAAATTATCTTTAAAAAAAGATCTTTTATCTGGAAAAAAATATTAGCGTAAGATATGAGCATTGTTGGTCCAAAATGATCATCAAGACCTAAAAATCACTTGAGGAAAAAAAAAAAAAAAATGAAGATGGTGCTTTGTGGTGTATTTGTACAAATTTTCAAAGTTTTAGTCTTCAAAATTTGACCAGCAGACACACACATGCACGCACAGGTGTACAAATAGAGAAGAATCCGTAGTCCCCTTAGCTGGTTGGGTGGGTGGGCCATTTGTGAGGTTAGTGATTCGATTATGTATAATGTTGAATAGATATGATTAAGGTCAATGTGTGAATATTGGATATTTTTGGGTACATTGCTGTAAAGAGAACATTCAGCTACAAGAATATGAATTTTAAAATTTTGTTACTAGTTGAGAAGGTTTTTATAAAATTTCTTTGGACTGAGGCTGCAGTCAATAAGTTTAGAAAATAATTCAGAAAAGTTTAGTAATTACTATTATTTCGTCTATCTTGTTATTCAGTACTTTTTTCTTTTTATATAGGGAGAAGACTTTTTTTTTCTTTTCTTTCAATCTAAAATTTACTCATCTATTCAAATTCACATTCAGATAAAAAAATTTTCTCTTCTACTTTTCTTTTACTATTTACAATTACTTTGATATTTCATCAACTTTAACACCGTCTTTATTAGGTTTTGTCCTTGTCTTTCCTCCTCCTTCCATAGAATTCCTCCTTTTTTCCCCCATCTCTTCATTATGCTCTCTCTCACTCCCACTCCTTTTATTTCCGTATCAATCCTCCACACTCCTCACACTCCCTCAATTATTTGCACTTTGTGACCAATCCTCATTTTCTATGCAATCCATTAAATCTGCCAACTCATCAGTTGCTGCTCACCTTCTTTTCATAAATCTCTCGTGTCCAACAGCCTCTATCAGTATTCTTAACACAAATACTATTTTGACGTTAATCAGCATGCAAAATTATTTGCAGTTATCTATGTTATAATGATCTGATTTCTGCATGTTTGTGAGTGTAACACTGCAAAGATAGCACTTTTTAGAGAGTTTTTGTTAGAGTATTTATAATGGCATAGTGCTAACTTTGAGAATAAAGCAATTTGCTGTATAATCATATTTGTGTGGGGTCTGTGTTCACATTCACCCCAGTAATTCATATTATAACTAGCATAGTTCTTGTCAAAAATGACAGGATTCTTTTTTTTCAATCTATGGAGAGATTAATATTTTAGAATATTCCTGTTTAATATTTAATTTCAGAAATTTAATATTAATAACCTGTCAAAAGAGTTCGAAATTTTTTTTTTTTCCATTCTGCCCTCATAGGATTTTCGGCTGTATCACTCACTCATGAACTCAAAGCTTTAACAGTCAGTTACATAAGTTTTACCCTCTTCCTCTCCTCAATTAGCTTTGAAGAGAGTAAAATGCATGTTTCCACTGTGACTCTTTAACATGAACAAACATGTATACAAACCAATTTGGTGACACTGTTATTTATATGTATGAATGATTTGATTTCTCAAGGGAGATAACCACAAGTATATTAAATCCTAATTACAGTAATTTCCTTTTTTTTTTATTTTACTTATAAATAATTGTACTATAAATTCTATGAATAGAAAGTGATTTGACATTGAGCTTAATGGCCACCAAAAGCAATCTTCAGTTAATATTAGAAATAATTTTTCTTCACTTCTTGCCTATGCAGTGATCTCCTATCAGTATTGATTTTACTTGTCCTGTGTATATTGTCACTGTTGGCCTTTCTTAATGTTGCTATATTTGAGCTTTTTTTAAACCTTCTATTGGAAACTTTTAGTATGTTAAGTGTTAGCATGATAGTATATATCAAAGTTGCTATAATGCAGATGTTGCCACCAGTTTCAAATTATAACATTCTTTTTTTTCTTTTCAGAAAAATCTCTGATTGTTTCTTTATAAAAAGTTGTTTTATTAAATGAATTTTTAATTGGCATACTAGCATGTACATGATGTGATTACTCCTCCACGATAAAGTAATTATTTTATTTACTTATTGCTGTCATTTCAAATTAAAAATGGGCCCCTTTCCTTCTTGCAAAGATTAATTAATACCTAGGCAGTCAATGATTCCCAGTCAACAGGAATGTAACTGACTTCAATGTTTTTTTTTCTTTTTCTACTCAATTGGCTACCTACATTGTGAAGTTGAGTTGCTCTTTCTAGAATAAACACAGTTCACATGATCTGGTTTTAATTTCAAACTCTACCAGCAGTATCTCCTTTGTTTATATTGCCAAAAAATACAAAGCTTAAAAGAGTTCATGTTAAAAATGTGCTGCTTTTAATATAGGGTAATAGGATAATGAGAATTTTAAAATCTTTTATTTATTAAAAAATCCTAGTCTTTTAAATATATTGTCCATAAATTTGAAAAGAGTTATTAACATTCCAAGTCTTGTTCAGTTGTACTACTTCTTTGTGTTTCATGAATGACAGTTTTGAATAATTGAATTAAATTTTTCCTCTTTTGTAATTACCTGCATATCAAATGTATATGAAGCTCAAAGCAGATAATAGAAATGAGATGACCTAATGCTGTAGATGACCTTAGAGGCAAACCATTTTGTTTATTCTAACTCTTAAATTCATAGACCACTTGTAATTGATAGTGGAATGCTTCAATGAATATTAAATATGGATAATTTGAACAGAATTTTCATCAAAAAAATCGACATCTGAGAATTTTTAAAATCTGGCAAAAATTGGCGTGATATTTCGATTTTGATGAATTTTTCAATACTTATTGATTGAAGGGTTAATTTTCAAAAGAAATTTTTTGAAAATCTGTCCTTTAATAAATAAGCATCCAAATTTTTTTAAAAATTGAATATGCTGTTTTTTGCCAGATTTTAAAATTTCTCGGATGTTGATTTTCCAGTGAGATTGCATCCATAAAAATGTTTATACCTTATGAATAGAATAAAAAAAATAATGGAACTCTTCTTCAAATTGAATAGAAAATAATTTTTAAAAATTGATCTGATAGTCAAGAGGGGGATAATTATTTCCCTTGATAATGTTTTTGTTTTTTTTTTTCAATGAATTTAAGAGTAAAATATTCATGTGGTCAATGTTAACATTGTCGATGAGATGTAGTGAAATTCCAAGCAGAAATTGATATTATAAAATATCAATCTATTACAAGTGACATAAGTATTTCTTATAAACTTTTAAAAAAAATGCTATTAAGATCGAAAACCCATGCTATATCTATAAATGAATTGTACTCCTATGGAGAAATGAACTTTTGTTATAAGTGCAATAAAGATACTTTATTGTCTAATTTCTTTTGTGAGGATTTCTTAAATTACTTTCTGGCATATTCTAATTTCTTACAAACGCTGGTCAATTAACCTGCTTAACCAATTCTAAACTGACCTAAGATTGGAAATCATTTGGAAATCTTATTTTCTACGTTCGTTGTGTACAAATTTTATCAAGCGAAAAATCACACTAGGATGGCAAGCCTTTGCCAGAGCAAGCTCAACCTTCAAAATAAGAAGATCCCATTAATCCTAAAGAGAAGGGTGTATAACCAATGCATCCTCCCAATAGTCACTTATGGAGCTGAAACATGGAACCTAACCAAGAGACAGATCTGCAACGTGCACATGAAATGATTATGCTGGGCTTCACATGGAGAGACCACAAGACAGCACAGTACATCCAAGAAAAGACAAGAGTCAGGGACATCATAGAATCCATTAAAAATCTCAAATGGCGGTGGGCTGGCCATGTTGCAAGAATGGCGGACAACCGATGGACATCACGACTCACAACATGGATCCCCCAAGATCACATGCCGAGGCCGGCAGAATATTAGATGGCGAGACGAGATAGACAAGTTTAGAAATTACTGGCTCCGCGACACCCATGATAGAGAAGTGTGGCAAATCCTTGGGAAGGTCTATGTCTAATAACGGACATTAAAAGACTGATGATGAAGTCATATTCCTTAGATCAAAATTCTTCTCTCTCCTTGCTCTTTTCAGTTACTGGCTTACACAGAAATAAAGCAATATTGAGAAATACTTGAGGTGGCCTATTTATTTGGATTGTTTCTATAAGCTTTACTTCTGGCTATTTTATAGCTGTGAGTATGATGTGCCTATCAAAAAGTGAATTGTTGGAACAACTCAATGTAGTCTAATGAATTTTCAGAAGTATTCTCTCAACAGTGTTTTCTTTCCACTATTTAAATCATGATCGACTTGTTTTTTTTGTTTTTGTTTTTTTTTTGCATCAATAATTTTGAAATTTTGCATCCATGACTTGTTCCAAACATATGCAACTCTGTTACTCAGACTAACAATTATAAAATGGTTTGTGATTCCCCGAGTCCATTCATGAAAGTAATCTCATGTACATTTCATCTCTCTATCATAAATGTTTACATCAGCTTATTTTCTTTTCAGTGTAGCTCATGATTTAGCAGGTTGTAAGAGGGAATATGAGCATTGTTTTTTTTGTTTTTTTCACGTACGAGGTGTGATCGAAAAATTCTGAGACTTCTATGAAAAGCTTCATTTGTACTAGTATTTAATTTAATCGCCATTCTACTTCAAAGCAGTCCCTTCTGCAATGTTTGGAACACTTCCTGAAAGTCCCACTCTTTAAGCGTGTCACGCACCATGTAAGATTTGTGCTGGTGACCCTTGAGCTTGAACTTTATCTCGAAGAAGTGGAAGAAGTTGTGGGAAGCCTAATTGGGTGATTAAGGCCGGTGTGGAGCGTGTTTGATTGTGCAGATGCATCACAAAGACTTATGCATTTTCAATACACTGAGCTGGTACGTTGTCATATTAGAGTATCCGATTTCCATCGGGTCACATTTCAAGTCATTTGTGTTGAATGTTCTCTCTCAGACACCTCGGGACAGTACAGTAGAACTTGCCTTTGACAGTCTGACCGTGGGGGATGAATTCACAGTGGGCATCCCCGCTAATGTCGAAAAAAAACCCAGGATGCTTGATTGAACTCCTGATCTGCTTCGCTTTCTTCGGTCTTGCAGACCCAAATCTCTTCACCGGTGATCATATACAACGTGAAGGTTCAGTCAACTCAAGCCTTGAGATCCTCACAGACTTCGAAGCATTGTTGCTTCTGCTTAGGGGTGAGAAGCCTTTTGAACGAACTGCTCAAATTTGTATTCCATCTTGAAACTGCAAAATGAGCATGTGAACGTGGTCATAAAAACGTGTAACATGGGTCCAAATGTTCACAGCCTGACGATACGTGCTGACTCTCAATGATTACTGCTCACTGCCTGTTGAACATGTATGACTATTCTGTGCCCTGTTTAATTCTAGTATCATTTAAAAAATTTTTTTTTACTTCCATACTACATCCACTAACTCGTAGGATTTCATTACATGTATCCTTTTGAATCAATCCTTCTCACAAGAGACTGGTTTAAACACCGTTGCAGGGTCTAGGTTATTCATGTGTTCTGACATTTATGTACCTATGTATCTGGACTTAGCCCAGCCCTAACCCTTCATATTAGAGACTTGAAATTTTCCTCCTACTCTTCCTTGAAAAAGTTGGGAAAACAGTTTTGTTTTGTTTTTTCCAATCAATCACCCCCAACCCACCCTAAATAGGTTATCAGTGGGAGTTGGTCCAGTTTGCAATATAAGTTTATCCTAAATTGGTTTCTTAGTTTGTGCCCATCAGCATTCACTTCTGCTTTTAGAAAATTAGGACTTTTTTGTGATCACTGCTCAGCAAAAGGCAAGAAGAGAAGTATCTTATTCATTGATCATCCCTTTTTCCGATTTTCTGATCAGTCCCCCCCCCTCCCCGTCCAACATGGGATGTGCTCTAAGAATTTGGTCCAATAGCAGTTTGTATTGAGTGATTGACCAGGCCTGTTTCTTTTGGGGGGGAATGGTAACATGAATTATTGGCTCAAACCATTCTGGTAACATTTCTACCTTGGTAACTTTATTTCACTACTACCACTGCTTAATGTATGAGGTAAAAAAGAGCGTATGTAGGTGGCAGTGATTCATGATTTCATTTGAAATGCTAGTTTTCTTTCCTTCTTGAAAAGTATTCGGAAAATAGCCTGAATCTGAATGCAATGACTTGATAGTTTCCTGCTAGATAACATTTTCAAATTTGTTAATTTCAGGTTTAATTACCGTTCTACTCATTATATGGTTAATAATGGGTTCTACAATTTTCTGAACTGGTTTGATGACCGGGCATGGTACCCACTGGGCAGGATTGTTGGTGGGACTGTGAGTATGATTATTTTATTTCCCTTCTTTTTATTTGTACTAACAACTTTTGTTTTTAGGAATTCTGAAGCTGTGGTCTTAATTCAAAATGATATTTGTGGTAAGTTTGCAAAATGACAGTATTGCAAATATTCGAAAGAAAACAAATCGTATCTTTGTTCAGTGATTACATTTTTTTCAAGTGATATCTTGGAGCTCATATCCTTCCAAGTTTTGACTTTCACACTGTGCCTTCTGTACATGTTTAAGGTGTAAACAAATGATAGAATTCAAAACCTGTTGTCAGAATAACCTTTTAGTCCTTGCATACGTGTTTTTGTGTATTTTTCTCCTGTGTATATAAATGACTGTCAGGTTCTTCCTGTGTGCACTTGTATCTTGCCCAAAGATCTTGGTTACTTTTGTTGGTGACTATGCAACCTTACATTCTTTCAATCAAAGTTATGTATTTCTATTAAGAATTTCTAATCAAGCAACACATTGATGTACGTCAAATAGATTTTGCTGCCCTTGATCATCTATGTGGTGTACATCGATGCACAAGTAAAAAGAGTATATGGAATGCTTAGTTCATCTAATTGTTGTTTGATTTTTATTCGATGTATCCACGCATCTCTATTAGATGCTTTTTGGTCTGTGGGTCGATCCCTGTTATGCTAAACAATAGAAAGAGGAAGGAGGGGGTTTTATGATTTATTTACCAGCTGTTATCATGTCATTAAAAGATGTCTCAAGTGCTGTTTTTTTTTTTTTTTTCTGCAGTGTGGTCAAGTTTCATTTGTTATTAATAAATAGAACTGTCTGCAGATATGTCCAAAGTTTAAATTTCCAGTTAACTTTATAGCTACAAATGTTGTATATACTTATTTAAAGCCCACATCAAATAAAATTACCATACACTAAGACACCAGAACAAATTATTGATAAAAAATTGTGCACTTACTTCAATTTGAACAGATTTTTGGTTTAACCTTCTTCGCCTTCCCCTTCCTTTCACTACTACCTCCACAACTAGTAATACTACTACTTTGTTTAGAATCCCTTTGAAATCGGAAATCACTGATATGGACATAATGGTTGATGCATCGTTGAACTTATGGTTCTTGTTGTGTGATCCATTGCTGCTATGTGTTTTATAATCTGGGTGTGTAGAAAAAGAGATGCAAGTCATAAAGCATCTATCAAAATGATTTTTTTTTCTCTGCTGGTCAGCTTTCTCTAATCATTTACCTTTTATCCTATAGTTTGCATCAGTGGAATGTAAAATGACCAGAAATTAAGTTGTTAGAAAAGGGGACCAATGAGATGGTTTTAAATTCTGTTTGTCAACCACTATTATCACCTTGTGGTAATATGTTTGTGGAAAGCATAAGCTTATTTTTATTTGGCTAATGATGCATGAAAAGAATTGGAGCAGTTGTAATGATCAAGAATGCTATTAACCAAAAAAATGGCTACTTTTATAGAAGCAATGTACTAGATTAGTTTTAAGAATATAGACAGTGCTTTATGATCCTCCATGTTTGTTTGAGATCTAAGCCGGCTTGATATGATTTTAAAGGTCCTTATGATAAGGTTTGGTTTTAAAAATGGAATTAGTGTTTGTTTTTTTTTGGTTTTTTTCTGTTTTGTTTTTTTCCATGGTATAATCATTATCTTGTTGAATCACTATAGCCACGATCATAGACTCAACCAAACAACAAAAAACATAGGCTGAAGGTATTCTTCCCCTTCCACTTGTCTGTCTGTCCATACCTCTGTGTGTGTGTGTGTGTGTGTGTGTGTGTGTGTGTGTGTGTCTCCGCTCCTGGTCACAATTTTCGGCAAAGAGCCTTGAAAATTTTGATGAATAGTCTAGTAGCCACCTTTTAAATGCCCTTTCGTTTTTTGGAAATACGTCTTTTTTTTTTTTTTTCCACTAGTTTTTGGGGATGATCGATTTTCAATAATCCATTGTAAAATGGACACTTTTATTATGCCACAGCTGTGATGTAGCATTTGTGATGTTTACATGTTTGTTGAGAAACTTGGTTGGAATAATATAGAGAAAGAAATTACGAGAGAGTATGTGGTTGAATTTTGATTTAGATGAAATGACATCCTCTTGTATTCTACTGGTTTTGTTACATGCATAACTGACAACTCCAGTCAGTCAGTGCCTTTGATCTAGCCAAGTCATGTATTACTCTATATAACTCTCTGATCACTGTCCAAAGAGTCAAGATGGGGCAGTTGGGTTAGTAAAGTCTTGGTTGACAGAGAGATAAGCACTTATAGAGAGGGGGATATTGTGAGAAAAATGGAGCAACTTGGTAACAGTCATTCATTTTTAGGGCAGAGGTGGCAATATCTTATAATGTCATTTAAAAAAATTATTTTTTGTATCTTTGCTGAAAATCTCGATCATAAAGCTCTGCTCAGTAGTCCTGATATTATATCTTTGTATTTAATGATTTCCTTGTAAGGATGTTGGCAAAATTATGTCCTTTTGAATTATCTGGTGACAAAAAAATGTCTGAAGCACAAGCAGTTTTAGACCCAGAAATGAATATTAAAAGATGGAACACAAGATGATTATGTGAAGGTGATCGATAGGAAATTATTGTACATTCTATTCTCCCAAGCTTTGATTGTACTTGATGCTAGATAAGTACAGATTAACTTTTAAATTCATACCAAGAAAATAGAATGTCAGTTTCAAGAGAAATAACTTGAATGAAATCATCTCCATTTGCTGAATGAAATTTTTTTTTTTCAATTCAATTCATAAGAGTTCTATTTTTATGATATTCATTGGAGAACTCTACAGTCTATTATGAGCAGTCCCAAGCTTTTTATGAATTCAAGAGGAAAAATGGAGAAATACTTTTAAAATTTACCTTCAGATTTTATTTCTGGACCAAAAAATATTCTCTCTTAATAACTTAATTATAAAAATAGGGCATATAAATCTTTTAATATCTAAAATAGAAAAAATTCATCTGACAAAAATCTAGAACGGTCTATGATTAGATATACTTAACCAGTTTCTTAAGCCTAGATAGAATAGCATTTTTGGTGCTACTGTTTACTAACTGAGAGCAACTAATTGAGGTGTACTGGTTAGCATACTAATCTCTCAGATCCTTACCACCAGGTAATGAGTTCCTTGCTGTATCCTTATGCTTGTAACCTTGTGCCAAAACTATACTGAACTTAGCTGAAAGATAATCTATAGCATGATGTTACAGGTTGCTGGCTCAAAGTATGGTTAACTTGGCCGGCCCGTCCATTAGATGAATCTGTGTGCTCACCTTGGTTGCAAAAGTTCAAGGGGCACACTACAAATGGGGGGGAAAAAAAAAAAGAACAGTAGGTACAAATTTCAAGTCAGGGTTGCATGAAACCTTTTCACTAATTTCAAGTCTCGCCTAAGACTTCGTAGTGGTCCTGATAGCTAACCACATTTGAGTTCTGACTGACTGTTGAATTTTTGCTTCTGCAACTACTGAAAACTTCATTTCTTTTGATGTTGAATTATAAAAACCTATCGCACAAGCTGTTTACTCATTGCTAAGTATAACTTTTTTATTTTTATTCTTGTAAGTTGCTACCTGTGTCGTAAACTTGCACTCAAGTATTTTATGACTACATGGGTGATACTTAGTCTCTTATTAAGTACACTAATGGTTTTTTAGTTCACAGGGGAAAATATATTTATGGAACTTTGAATGGAAATTCCAAAAAAAATTTATCTTCAATAACTTGATTGTAAAATTTTCATTTGTGTTGGTTGTAAAGTTTCTGTTCAAACTTAGATTCTTGAAAAGTGACTTTTTATTATATGGTAGGATTTAGTTTGAATACTGTTTTGAAGGTCTTTTTATCTCCTCTTGGACTATATTCTTTCCATTTTATTGTTTGAATGAAGTGATCAACCTGAAAATGAATCACCGTAGCATAGTTGATTTGTTTTACCCTCAGTTTACGATTATCTGTCACCATAAACTTTACTAATCCACGTACCCCTCCAAAACACTTCAGACAGTGTTTCAAGGTTATATAGAGCACACGGATGACTAGAGTAGTCAGTTTCATTTGGGAAAAGAGTTTTATAGAACCTGTAGGACAAAAAAAAAAGATGTCTTTTCTTTTTTTTTTTTTTAAAAACTTTATACTTAGTCTTTTTCTCTCTCTCTCTCTCTATCTCATTCCTACCAAGCTTTCCCACAAAAGCCTAAATGTCATAAGTGTGACAAAATAAATGTGCTCATTTTATGATGGCTTATCATTATAAATCAAATAGTCCCTCTAAAAACAAGTGAAAAAAGATGAATTTTGAAAAGGATGAAAAACCCGTTTTAAAAGCTGGACTACAGTTGGGAACTTCCAAGGCTCTATGACCCAAGATGTGACCGGGAGCACTTAAACAGACAGACAAGTGATAAGAGAAGAATACCTAGCCACCCTGTTTTTATTTGGTCAGGCCGGTGATCGTGGCTACAGTGATTTGATAGTCATTCAAGTGCAAATGCTGTATTAACTTCAAGTCTGAATCCTCTATTGTGCATTTGATTGAAGTTGTTGTTTTTTTGTTTTTCATTCATGTTTTGTTGAGTTCCTGCTGGTAGAAAACCTTGATCTTTCAAGCTACTGTATGGTTTGCTTTGTTCAAAAACAATGTGTGCGTGTTTTTTTTATATATATATATTATAATGAGTTCCTTGATTTATCATCTCCACTGAGTTGCATCTTTGCTTACACTGGTTGAATTTGCTGCTCTTAAATTCTCTCTTGATCTCTTGACTGATAAATCATTGCAGTATTCATTCAGCCAGAAATCCTATAACATACATGAGAACCCATGCAAAAGTGAGTTACTTAATGCCCATAATTCCAGCTGACAAGAAAAAAATAAAACACCCACAGAGCATATAATCAAAAATTCTGTATGAGGTGTGGCTATTAAATAATGAGACTGGGCTAATGTAAGCTGAACCACAGCATGCATCTGCAAACCATGTGATATACATTGACCTATGGGCAAGCATAAACAACCTCTAAAAGTATCACTCTGCTCATGTCTTAAGTTCGCTGTCAAGCATTCCTTGAAACCGACATGCTTTTCTAATATCTCATAAAAATTCAGTCGAAAAATCGAGCCGTGCCTCCAATTTGAAATTTTAAGTGAAATTGAGCATAAGTACTTCCGAATCTTTTCGTATGCTAATTGAAGTTTACGTGAAAGAATTCGGTACTGTGTGTATTTTTATTTTGTTGGCACAAGAGATAGATGAATTGCTTGATTTTTGAATTGACCATTTTTACAACAAATGAGATAAACATCTGCTTCATGCAATATATAGCAGCAAACTGAAGATGTGAGTGGATTGTTTATTGATCAATATCACATGGTTTGTGAATGCACGCTGTGGTTCAACTTACATAAGCCCAGTTTTGTTATTTAATAGTCACACCTCGTATCTCCTGAAAGGTGTTGCCAATTAGGAAATTCTTAAAATTACATTGAGCCTACAGGATTATGCAAACTTGTTGCATGAGTATGTGGGTTGTTTTTTTGTTGTTTTTTTTAAATTTTTTTATTTTTTTTTATGCAACCAAAATGCCTGTACAGTCAAGTTTTCTCTCTCCGTTTCCTCTTTCTCCACTCTCTCTACTATCCTAGTGGTGGAGTCCAGGTCAGAATGTGCCTTCCTCTAGTTCTAGATCAGAGTGAAGTATCTCTTCAATTAAAACACCCGCTTGATAAAGAACCAAAAATTCTGTGTGAGGTGTGGCTATTAAATAATGAGCCTGAGCTAATATAAGCTGAACCACAGCGTGCATACACATTGATCTATGGGCAAGCATAAAGCATTAACTTTCTGTTTTCAATTTTAAATGCTATTATCATTTTATTGTTTTCTTCATGAATTTTGAAGGGAGCAATTTTTTTTTTTTTTTAATTTTTTTTTTCCAATTGACAAGCAAAAATTGTTGGGAATTTTATTCATTACTGCCACTGAAAACCATGTGACATGGCATTCCCATCTTCAATTTGATCAGTTTTGGATTGTTTGTCTTTCATTCTCTTTTTTTTCTTCTCATTTTTTTTTTTCAAACCTTGATTGAACAGGGTCTGAAACTTTACAATTGGAACCCCCTTCCCAACATTGCGCCTTTATTTTGTATTGAATTATCATAATTAAATTGTTTTGTAAGAAAATGGTTTGGTTTGTTTGGTTTTCGGCAATTGTTTCGTTTGTCAAATTCATGGAAAAAATAATTGAAATACAGTCATAACATTTGAAATTGAAAACAGGAAGTTCTCTCACGTAAACAAAACCTAGCACCAGATACTACACTTTAACCTTGAAGTAAAAGCCACAGAAAGTGCATTCCAATCTGGACCCTATTACTATGATTGGGCTTTTTTTTCTTTCTTTTGGAAATTCAATAACTGACATTGAATTGTTCTTCCAGTGTGCATATAAGCAAGCAGAATATTTACGTGAAATTGAAATGGTTGTGGAATTTGCACAGAGCCAGCTCAACCAGTTTGAAACTGTTTAAACCTTAGTTGGTATAGTTATAAGTTAGTTGTAATGCTAGCTATTTTGATTTCCAATGAACGTCATCCTTTTATTGAAACTCAAATATTCTGCTTTACACAAGTTTAAAATGATCATATCAAAGTTGTCTGTTTTACTGTATTAAATCTCTATTTATTTATATTTTTAAGGTGTATCCTGGCTTGATGGTAACCTCTGGATCAATCCATTGGCTTCTTCACACACTTAATATCCCTGTCCACATCAGAGATATCTGTGTGTTCCTTGCACCTGTATTCAGGTCAGTGTTAATACCTATTTTGAGAAAACTTTCAAACTTCTGTGTTTTGAATTCTCCAGATTTGTTGTTTTGCTTGACTGAGATTCAGCTTTTATTGGATTCATGAACATTTGAGATATTTTTGATTCCATCAAGATTTCAGCTGAGATCAATCCATTAATCTTATGGTGGGTTTCTGTTTGAACTGAACACTTCTATAATAAAAAAAAAGTAGGGCTTAATTGGTTGGTTTTGATGAATGATGATTGAAATTGAGTGATGAATTTGTTAAAATGGATACAGAAAACCATTTAAACTTCCTATCAGACAGCCTTGTGGTATACTAAATTAGTAGATTTGATCCTCACACATACTTTTAAAACTGCATTTGTATACTTTGAGCAAAATGTTCTGAAACATTCACTGCATTGTTTAGTAAGGCATTGTCAGGCAAGATAAGCTAAGGCCTTGTTTTATATAACTGTTGAAAAAATGTATAAAAATAACTAAAATCTTGTAATGTAACTGAGTAGAGGTGACTTCTTGTAAGTCTTTCCAGCGTTGACATCTGAACACTGACTTCGTGGCATGCAAAAAAAAACAAACAAGAACAAACAGGATTTGAAACAATTTATTGATGTATAAAAATTAAGATTTTGTTTCGTATTGAATTCTTTTAATGAATTGATTTATTTCTCTTGTTCAAATTGAAAGCTTGTAACTGCAAACTCTAAATTATCAAGTTGAAATGATTACAAAAATTGAAATTGATTTCACATTATGGCTGAATATGATTTTTGTATTCGAAGGTACAGTCTATATATTTGGCAATCCATATTAATCGTATTCAGTACTTTTAAGATGTTTTTTCTTTTTAAGTTTGAATGATAATGGCTCTTAAAGTTATAATCCATTCATTAAATTATTTTGTACTTATTTGCTTTATTTCTTTTGTTTTCATTTATTCATTCCAACTTTTATTGATCTATTTGAGCTGGGGATTGCAATTTTAAAAAAACACTGTCTCAAAAGTATCAAATATGATAGAAAAAATGATTTGCCAATTATATAGACTGCACCTTCCAACAGAAAAGTCTCAAAACAATTTATTACAAATATTAACTCTAAATGCTAGTTTCTTTACAAACTCAATCTGCTATAAAAAGTAGTTCTTGTATTATGAAGTAAAAATAATTATATTTTGTAATGAATAGTTTTAAAGCACTAACTTATTCTCTCAAACTGGAGTAAAAGATGAATTTAGTATTTCAATAGTTTTACAGACTCATTTTCAGCTATACCGCAAACTTGAAATAATTCCAATTTTTGTAATAAATCATTCTCCGTACTTTGTTCCTGTCAACTATAAATTAATAAAATGAAGTACAGAAATTATTTCGCAAAAATGATTCAACTCAAAAAATAATTAAAATTTTTGTAATTCTATAAATTCTTTTAATTTCATAATTAGTTTTTGTTGTTGTCCTCTTTGCACTAAGATGCACTCAGTTATCATGCACCTAGAAGTCAGCATCCAGGTGTCGGCACTGGGAAGGCTTACTCCCTGAAGTCGGTGAACCATAGGTCCTATATAGTTATAAGATTTGTGTGAAGTATGGATATAAGTTTCAATATGCTTTGCATAATTTGAAGTCAGCATATTCATAGAAAAACAAGTTGGTAATCAAAATTCAATAATGCTGAGGGCAAATCTGCAATGTGGAACTGCCCAATTTTTTGCCCAACGGGTTGTATATCCTCCGCTCAATACCTTGTTAACTGCAATCGGAAAAAGCATAAATAGATGCCCTTTCTTGTATTTGATTAAAGTTATCCAAGTCACAGTGCAAACATTTTATTGCAACACCATATTCAACAGCTGTGGGATTGGTTGTCAGTCTATCATTTTCTAACTCCTGTTGAATTTGTATTAAAGTTTAATGGAGCTGTAAAAGAGCTTTTAAGAGTTGACAGCAAGAACTGATAAGTTTCAAGAACAACACTTGAGCTTTCTTCTTAATAAGGCAAACAAGGATAGAAGCAAGAATGGATGGGTATAAAAAAAATCTCTAAAATACTCTTGTTAGCAAAGCTATTAATTGCTAAGATATTTTTTACTCCCCAATCGAACCAAGATTATTTGAATAATAGCAATAAGTGTACAGGTAATTATGATTAAACGAGTCATTTATCCATATATTTCTATATCTCTTAATTGGAAGTTTGATTGTGCTGGAGAAAATTGATGAAAGTAATTAAATCCTATTAGAAACCCTCAATCAAAACTGTCAACATAGGTTTTTTTTTCAGTTTTTCTGTGAATCTGGCTGGCTAGCTAGCTATATGTATGGAGCTAGAGTGCTGAAAATATAAACATTTACTTCTTACACCTTGAAAAAAATATTTTGTTTTTGGGGGCAGAGGGGGGGCATTTTACAATATAAGATCATTCTCAGTTTGTGTGGCAACATTCATACTTTTTAAAAAAAATTTTTTAAAACTATGATGTGACAAAAGGTGTGAGAAGTAACTTATTCATTAATCACACCTTTTTCAAATTTTTCAATTGATCACCCCTGACATGGCATGCCACCATGTTGGTCACATGATGTTTTCTATTGAGTAACCAACCAGACCTGTCTTTTATCCATTCATTTATTGATTTTTCTAAAAATTTATTTTTTAATTTTCACTTATTTTGCTTCTATATTCTTTAAAATATCCAAGTCAGTTCTCCATGATCCTCTTCTATGTATGAGGTGGGCTGCTTCCAACTTATTCAGAGTCAACTTCTCTTGAAACTAACTCTGGCTACACCATAGTTGAAACCAAAATACTGAACCCCTTTCTAATGAATCAAAAAAATCAATCATCATGCTAACCATACCCTCCTTGCCTATCTCTATATCTGGCCTGATCAACATATCAATTCGAGATTCACGTAGATTACAAACCAAGCTAAAATGTAACATAATATTACTAAATGGAAGTTTGAGGGAACGTTTAGTATTCGATAAGTAACTTCTTTCACTGTGCAAAAGGTTTATTTTGTCACCTTATAGTATTTGAATTTCAAGGTTGTGATTTCAGTTTCATATCAATGTCGGTCATTCATGAACAGACACACAACTTATAGGCTTTCAAAGTTATTAACTGCTCAAAATCTAGGTCCCCTTGAAAAAGCAAGCAAGGTGCTAAAGATTAATGACTATTATTCAACCAGCCCTTACTAGAATTTAAATAGTATCTCTGGAGGCTAATACATACCAGATAATCATTAGTGTTATTTTTGTATAAATATACTCAGTGTGAACATGCATACAGTACATTTTCATTAAACTAAAGACTTTCACTTGAATATTGTCAAAATCAGATTCTTGTCTTTCATCCATCTAAATTATCAGCTCTTTAACCATTTTGCAAAATTACAGCTGCGTTTTCTTTCCAATGCTTATATCTTGGAATCTAATTGTTTGCCTGTAGAAATACAAGTATGAATTCAAGGACAGAAATGAAATTGCAGTCAAATGCTTATAAACATTTTCAGTAATATGAGCACAATAGTGTAATACATGTAAAAAAAATGACTGGATTATTTATGCATGGATCGGCACCTCTGTCTAGGATCAAAGTGTCACTTCCCAGCTTTTTGCCTAGGATCAGAGTCTAATATTTGTGACTGGCTGAAATTGTGGAATAAAGGAACCATCAGAAAAAGTCACAATGTTCGTTTTATTGATAGATTTTTTTGCAGCAGTTTGTTTTCTTTTTTACAATCTGTCTTAAGCCAGCTTACAGTGTTTAAATGTGACTGATTTGGTAAGAAAGAAGTATTTTTACTCTTATTTTGCTCAACATGTTATTTGCGCACTTGTCTTGATAATTGCTTGTGTCATTCTAAAAGCTCAGCAAATAGAAAATTGCCCTCATTAAAAGAACATGTCCATCCATGTTAACTTTTTTTTTTCCCTTTTTTAATGAAGATAAAAAATAAAATAAAAACTACGCACACACAGTAGTAGGAGAGTGAATGCAGGTACTGCCCTATTCTAACATAGTTTCATCTCAGGACGATTTTTTTTTTCTCTTGAGAGTAGAGGAGCTATTTTAAAGTTATTAAATCTTGTTTTGAGCTAAAGAAAAAGATTATCCAGGAAAATGGTTTTGCAATATACAATGACCTGTTAGACATGCATGTTATGGAAAATCTGATATAATTATGATCTCTAATAGACTGACTGGAAATTGTTTTTTTTTATGATAGCAAAGATAAAAAACAATCATTAGTTAAAAAGTTGACCCAATTTTAATTTTTCCATTTTGTATGAATTTTCATAGCAGTGAACTGACATTTAGATAGATATGAGTCATGTCAGAAACCCCTAACTAAAACTGTCTACATGGGTTTCTTCAGTCTTTAAGTTTGGCTGGCTATATTTATCATATATACAGGACGTGCAGATGGAACTAGAGCACTGGTAGTCTAAGTATCTATTCCTTCTTACATCTAGAGAAGAATTTTGTTTCTTTGTTCTTTTTTTTTTTTTTTTTTTTTTTTTTTTTTTACACCCCTCCCTCTCAATTGGCTGTTGGTGGGGGGAGGGGGTTTCAATTTCCATTGTAATTTTATGTTGAATCGTTCCCTTAGTTCATATCCGGCAGCATTTATCAGAGTTTTTTTAAGTTTTTTTTTCAAATTTTTTATTGATCACTGCCCTACAAATGACAATAGAAATAACTTATTCATTGATCATTCCCCCCTCCCCCGTTGCCAAAAGATGTTGGGCACATGATGATTCCTATTGAATGATTAACCAGACTTGTTATTTCACGTGTTTTAATCTCACCCCCAAATTGATAAGTGACAAGTTTATTTTTGGTAGAGAATCTACTGGGGAAACTTTCTTTCACAATGTTTACAAAGAGTCTTGATACTTGAGTAAATGAAATCTTTCCATTTTGCACTTGATATCATTTACAATTTTGTGTAATAACAACTCAGAATTTACTTCAGGTAAGGATTTTCAATATTTTAGGTATAAAATAAATAGCTATCAACCATCTGAATTTTCCAAAAAATTGAACCATCTCGAAACCTCTATATATACCATGCATAGACTTATGTTGTATTATAGTGGTCATGTCATTAATATGCAGATTTCTTTACCCCCTTGTTCATTATATTTCCAGTGGCCTTACTGCATTGGCTACATACTTTTTCACCAAAGAAATATGGAGTGCAGGAGCTGGACTATTTGCTGCATGCTTTATT
The DNA here is from genome assembly GCA_963457665.1 of Thysanoteuthis rhombus. Lineage (NCBI taxonomy): Eukaryota > Metazoa > Mollusca > Cephalopoda > Oegopsida > Thysanoteuthidae > Thysanoteuthis > Thysanoteuthis major. The sequence continues at coordinate 34,120,518 of OY735231.1, read as the reverse complement.
GCAATAGGTAATTTTTATTTTGTCTTTCTTTTTCTTTTTTTTATCAAATCTTTTTCTCTTGGTTTGAGTGTGTAAATATTCTGCTGAGAGCTGCTGAAAATAACCTGCTTTCAGGTGAAATTCTTTCAATTGGTTTTTTGATTGGTATGACTACACCCGATTGTAACTTACAGCATTTCGGGCTGAGAAGTATGTGCCTGGCTTTTCTTCTTTTTTTTTTTCCTTTTCTCTTCAGCAAGATAATAAGCTACTGATCCACAGTATCACTGTTAATCCCAAATAAGTATTCAATTCAGCTAATTATACATTCGTCTGTTTTTTACATTTTATCAAATAAAGAAAAAAATTTCTGTTTGCAACTGCAAAAAGCTTTTAGAGAAGTTTTAGTAAGTAAATTTCAAGAGATATCGTGGAAGTTTTCTGGATTCAGTAATATGAAGTTTCTAAAACCGGAAAATACTAAACAATGAAAAACATGAATAAATTTTTGTAAAAAAAAAAATAAAGTTTCAGTTTGGAGCTATGTACATTTTATGTAGATTTTGGTGGTTTCTCAGTCCCTGGATTCTGGTAATGAAACTAGAAAATAACCCGTACTCATTGGACATCAGTGCTACAGTAGAATCTTAGGAAAACTTCATCAATTTTAGATAAAACAAAATAACTTAGCAATTACACATAATAAATCATTAATTGCATCATTGATAATGTTAACAATTTCATATAAAATATGAAATTCTTGTATTTATTCAAAAATGTATGAAATTTGCTTGTAAGGGAACCTGTGGATAAGGGAGGGGGGCTCTGAAAGGGAACCTGCAGATAAGGGGGATAGCTAGAAGGGAAACTAAATTATATATGGAAAAAAAACAAAAAACAATTTTAACCTACGATCATTTGCTTGTAAACTCCAATGACATGGAACCTGTAAAGAAGCCGCTAAAATAATACTTTATACATATAAAACAATGAAATCGTATTCATCTGGTTTTGTCACTAAGATACAAAGCAGAAAGGTAGAAATTAATGATGGTAATTTGGGCCTGCCTCAGAGCTGAAAGAGTTACATTTTTTATGAACTTGATTACTAAGGCAGGCAGTCAGGCAGGCTTTCTCCTCTTGGGATTATTGCAACACACTCTTCCTACCCTCATTTGGCTTTGTACTAAACTGATCTAAGTTTTGTAAATATTAATAATAATGGTGAATATGTTGAATAATGGTTGTGTGTTGTTTGAGAAATGTGTAATGTAGATTGAAATGCTTCATTTTACAATTTCATTATAACTCATTAGACAATGATGATTCAGTTTCATTTCGTTACACTTGTATATTATTAAAAATTTGCGTTTGATTTAAAGAAAAAAATTTTTTTTTAAATGATAAAAATGAAAATTCAGCTTGTTGAATTCAAATGAACTCCATTTTCTTGAAACTTGATATTTTAAGCATTTTTATAATCACTCTGTGTACAAAAACAGTTCGAATTGAATTTTGAAAAAATCTATTTATTTTATTCAGTTCCAGGCTATATCAGCAGATCAGTTGCTGGTAGTTATGACAATGAGGGAATTGCCATATTTGCTCTCATGTTTACTTATTACACTTGGGTAAGTTTTATTCTTGATTCATTCAGACTTTTGCATTTGACATATTATCTAGTCTTATCAGTATAAGCTCAACATTTTGAATTTGGTAGTGTAAATAATGTTTTGTCTTGAGTTCACCTTTCGCAAACACACACACACACGCTGATGTAATGCTATTATTAATTATAAGCTGTCTTATTTTTTAACAATTCCATTTTAGAAATTTTTCTTGCTTTGTCAAATTTGTTTACTACACAAAAAATCTTGAATTTCTGTAATGCAATTTGTAGATGTTTCAAGGACTAACATTGTGATCTGTGAATATCCTATAAAAGTTTCAATAATTTTTTTATTTTTTTATCAGTAAAAAAAAAATTATATTTTGTGACCCATATGCTGAATTTGCATATTGTGGACACTGTTCTTCAGTTCTTTGAAATGACATCTCTGACAGTTTTAATATTCTTACTGCTTCTTGATGTCTTTTTCCTTCCTCAACTTCTCATGATAATTTTTTTGGTCTTATGTTCCTTGAATTCATTGAGTTGATTGTTGAACTGATGTTTTTGTTTCAACAGCTAAACTTTTAACTTATCGTACATTTTAGAATGCCTTTATCTTTGAAAACTGGCCCTTAATGTGGAGAATAATGATATTAAAAACAATTGTATATACTTAAATATTGGCCTTCATTTTCTGGATATAGTAATTATGTAATATTTATTAGGATAGAAGTTTTTTGTGTTGATTGATATTTTTTATATGAATCCATAAAAAATTTCACAGTTGCAAATTTGAATGTTTTCAAATTTTTAAACTTGTTGCAAATTGAGTTTAAAATTGCAATTCCAAACTTTGAACTATTAATTCTTTAAAGGATAAAGTTACATTATCAAAATTATGAATAGATTTTTTAAATTTTCTTGTATTTTCTTATGTATAATTACTCACTGAATGCATTTTCTCTTGAGACAGATTTAGAAATATTAAACATTTCCATTTCAGATAAAAGCTGTGAAGACTGGAACAGTTTTCTGGGGTGTTTGCACTGCTCTTTCTTACTTTTACATGGTGAGAAACCTCTATTTTCTGTATTTTAATATGATTATCATAGAGATGTAGAAAATGTATCCATTTGGTTTGTAATTAAAGGAGCAAAAGAGTTGTCATAATATAAATCAATATATCTGTTTATGCTAAGAGAAACACTCAGTGCGAGAGGAAATGATGTTAAGTGATACCTAATCCAGGTCGGTATTGATTGCATGATTTGCATGATGTATAAAGTTGTTGCAAAAGTTCTTGGCATATTTGACTGAATATTTCATTCATATTATCATTATTCAGTCACCAAGGTATTCCCCTCACCCCCAGCTTTCTATAACCTCCTTTCATGTTTTTAGTTAAATTTTTTTCTTTTTTTCATGAGAGAATGATTCCGGTTTGGGAGGAATTTTTTATTTTGAAATACTTGGATCTACTGACCTTTCAAGGAGTGTTGCAAAGTGGAGCAAAAGAGTGATAATTTGTATATGACTCGTCTGGAGAATACGCTAGACGTGGAAAAACTGCGGATCTCACCTCCTCGATCATTTACTGCATCCCATTTGTAAGATGAGATCAGGAGCTGTCATGTCGCAAAATCACTTCTCTGCTCAGAAAAAAGTCTTCTTTTTTTTTTTTCATTGCAACATTCAACTGAGCTAATTGCTCACTGTAGTTTATCTAAACTCCAGCCACTCATAATAAAGAATTCTTTTTGATTCCTACCAAACACAGAACTTTTCCTCATGAAAGAATCCATCTATCCAGGATCTAGATGTTTTCATTTTGCATCCTTGTAATGAATCCTTTTTTTTTTCATCACCGTTGATTATTTCCTGTCCAAAAATGATTTTCGTTTCTGTGACAAGGAAGACAAATGTTTGAATGCTGACCCATATTTATTTTCTTGGCTTTTTAATTTTTTCTTAGGTTTATAAACAACCTGTTACAGTTGACTGATCTCTAATTTGTGTAGCAAGTTCTCGTATTGCTTTTTTCAGCATCCTTTTTCAAAAAGAAGGGAAATAAAATGAATACTGTAAATAAGAAATTCTGTGTTTGAAACTGCTTTAATGATAAAAAGTAACAATTAGTAAACTATTTTTCAGGTTATATTACTTCAATTTACTGTTGTTGTTAGATGACATTTGCGATAAAATTAACTCCTGGGCAAGTGAGTTTCTCTATTAGAATGATTATAACATACAGCCTGTCTCTTCCATCTCTCAAACTTCGAAGTTAAGATGTCCGAAAAGTAAGGTGTCAACATAAGTTTTTTCAGTTTTTAGATAGTTCTGCCTGGCTGGTCATCTATTTATATGTCATTTGTAGAGGCTGCACTAATGTTATTTGTTGAAAAAAAATGATTTAAAAAAATTTTTTTTTTTTTTTTTTCTGTTCAGACCTCCTCCACTCCCAAATAAGTTTTTAATTTTGGGTTCAATTTACAATGTAAGTTTATGCTAAATTGATCCCTCATTTTGTGTCATGATTACCTGAACATTCACTAAAACTCTAGAGCTATTGGGCTGAAAATGTAAACATTTACCCTCTTATGTCTAGAGAGAACTTTATTTTATTTTTTTTAAATTGGGACTTTTTAGTGATTTTTTTTTTGTCTTCAACCTAAAAAATCTAGGAAGAAAACCAAATCTCCATTTTACGAACCCAAGATGTGAATGAAACCACTTTTATTGATCACCCCTCAAAATCCATTCTCTCAAAAAGCAAGAGAACTTAATCGTTGATCATCCCTTTTCTAATTGATCACTCCCAATATGGCATGCTGTTTCTATGGCATAACAGTTTCTATTGTGTGACTAACCAGACCTGTTTTAATACTACTCGGAACAAAGTAGAATTTTGTGTTCATTGTTGATGTATCAAAAAAAAATTTGCAACCAACGGGGAACAAAAGCTACTTTCATAGTTCCTGGTGATGTAACTGAAAATCTACATGGGAGATGTTAAATATAGCTTCTATTTTTACATAACAATAGAAACTGGTGTCAGGTTGTGGTGTTATGTGATTTGCTAATGCAATTGTTTGTGCTGCTGTGGTTTCTCTCCTACGCTGTAATAGTGACATGAATGCTTGCTGAGACGATCAAAGAAAACTACTCTGTTGCTGTTAATTGATAAACAATGTCATTTTCATTCAAAAATCAAAGGAATATATCTGTACCTTGCATAAACGAATCACTGTAGCCCAACAGTGTACCAGAACTAATTATCTAAAAATATCTGAAAGTATTTGAAAGATTATCTAAAATTATCTTGAAAAAAAAATGGAGTTTTATCTAAGATTATTATCTATTTAAAACAAATTTTTTTTATTTTATTTTAAAAAATACCAGCACAGGATTTGGGCATTGTTGGTCCCAAATGGCCATGGTGTTCCCAAAAAGCACTTTTTTTTGAAGAGACCAAAACAAAAAAAAGTTTTAGATGGTGCCTAGTGGTTTACTCATGCAAACTTTCTGGGTTGTAGCCCCTTAAATTTGACCAGGTGCACCCAGAAAGACCCCCCCCCCCGCTCACTCAGACATTCAGCAAGAAGAATCTACAGTTTGCTTAGGCTGGTTGGTCAGGCAAGACGATATTATCATGTTTCTACAAGCTTGGTTCAGTAGTCCTAACAACTAACTAAAATAAACCATGGAATACAAGAATCCTTTGGTATCATTATATACTTGCCTCCAGGCCAAGACAGAAGATCTTTTCCTTATCTAAATCTTACCATAACTATATAATACTTATAATTTTATTTCCATTATGTTACTACGTGCATCTCTTGGTTTTAAACAGCTTTTTTTTTCTTTTGTAGGTGTCAGCCTGGGGTGGTTATGTCTTCATTATCAACCTAATTCCTCTTCATGTCTTCGTTTTATTGCTCATGAGACGCTATTCCAGAAGAATTTATATTGGTAAGTTTGGCTGTCGAATTTTCTCTGTTGTCATACTTCTGTTTGCGTATTCTAAATAAAAGAGTTCTAAATGATAACACATCCTTTACGATAACTAGTAGTGCATAAGTGTTTTCAACTTCAGTCAATATTTCAATTTCAGCATATCAAAAGCTATGTAAGAAAATTTATACATAAAAAAACCAGCATCACCAAATTAGTTGGTTTATTTGTTTGTTTGTTCAATCATGAGGGGGAAATATGGGAATGATTTTCAAGTCTCCCCTCTACTTTTTAAAAAATTTTTTCTGTTCTGCCCTGCCATCCTTAGCTGGCTACTGCTGCTGTCCTGTCACTTTTCCACTGGTGCAATCACTTCTAACCTACATAATACACACGCTTGCGTACATTGGGTTGGTTGGGGATGACTACGGTTAGGAGGGAGGCAGTGTACAACAGTGATGGGCTGGAGAGAAGGGCATACTGGAAAGTGGAAAACATTTGCTTCAAAAGTAAAACTAATTTTGTCATCCCTAAATCTAGTTAATCTGAACAGAAAAACTTTTAGGTGGAAAATCTTAATCACAGGCAACTTACAAATATGAGATAAGATGAAATGAAAACAATTTTAGATGGTGTTCAATGGTTTACTCCTAATTCTCATGGCTAGAGCCCGTAGACACTGACTGATGAGCAAAGAGAGGAAAATCCCTAGACCACTCGGCAGGTAGATTAGGTTGGTCATTTGTCTGGGCCACAGTGATTCAATATTGTTCACTCGTATGAATACATGAACTTTTGAATACGTTATCACCTAATCCGTCATGCCAGCTAAATTCTTGCAGGTATTCCTTTAAAAAGTCTCATTCCCTGCCACACATCCCCTTGATTCTGGACTTTTGTTCCAGTACCTTTAATTGTGATGAAAGGATCACTTTGAGACCCTCTCCCTAAATCAGATGAGGGATGAGGATATTCAAATGATCCTGGTTAATCAAACATTCATCTTCTAGTTCACAACTAATATCAGTTTTTCCACTTGATGTTTGATTTCTGTCTTTGTCGCTCAAGTATTTGATCATGTACCTTCATCACATACTTTCATATGCCTTTTACAATGTCAAGTTTTTAAAATGAGTGTGGTTTAGCTAGGTAAATGCCCAGAAGGACATTGAATTGGTAAATATTATATAGAATCTTTATGAATATGACTGTATTTGCCATATAAGACCTTTTAAATGACTCAAAATTACCCCTGAAGTCTTTTAAGCAAAGTTGTGGTATTAGGTTGACTAGTGATCATCTAGACACTGAAGACTACCAATACTTGTACCTAGCACCTCCGTAATACTGTAATATCATTTACACAAATATTATCATTATTACTATTTCTCACGGGTACTTTAATTAAAAAAGAAAATATCATAAAAAATGGAGCTGGATATTCTGAGATGAACAGCTTCTTTTAGCCTTCAACTCAATGGCTACTGGAGAAAAACATAAGTGATTCTATTGGATTCTAACTAAAAGTGGTAAACTATGCTGTCCTATTTGCAAGTAGTTTTTTTTTCTCCTCCTATACTTAAGTGACATATTTCAATAACATTGAATGTTTACAGTTTTTCTAAATATCCCCAGCTGAAATGAGAGTGAGAGGTCTTATATGCCATCAGATACAGTATATAAAAGATGAGCATCTGGCTGAAAGGCCTCAGTTTAGGCATTTGTGATTGATTTTTCATATTGCTTTCTTAATATTTTTTCTAAAAGAGTTAATTTATTAGGTGCAAAATATATTATTTAAATCTTTGTCAGAAATGACTGAAGTTGATATGCATATTCTCTTAACAATCCCTTTTGCATTAACAAAAGATTGTTTACATTTTGGATAAGTGTTTAAGGATGGTCACAAAGGAGCATTCATGAATTGTTGGTTTCTATCCAAAGTGAAAATGTTGAAGATGTTTCTGAAATAAGGAAATAATAAATCCAGAAAAAAAAAAAGTGAATTGGTAAATTTCCTATAAACTCTTTTTTTTCTTTTTTTTTTTTTTTCCCTCCCCTAGAGGTGTCCATCAGTCAGTAGGTCTTCCACTCAGGGACACGTGATCTGGCAATAATGGTGTTTGAACTTTTTTTAAATCAATTTTTCTTGGCCCGCTAAAAAGAGTCAGATTTGTTTGAAATTTGATAGAAAAGTGTTCCTTGATTAGATGCTTCTTATCTAGAATTATCTCCTACCTAGGATCACATGATCTTGCAGTAATGGCGCTTTGACTTTATAGTTGACACCTCATTGAACTTTAGGTTCTTGTTTAACCATTAAAAGGAAAAACTAAGATTTTTTTTTTTTTTCCATTTTTTTTCTTCTCAGCTTACAGCACATTCTACATTGTTGGTTTATTGTTATCAATGCAAATTCCATTTGTTGGTTTCCAACCCATTCGTACAAGTGAGCATATGGCTGCAGCAGGTTAGTGTTGGATTTTATTGAATTCTTTTATTTGATAAGGAACCTCAGCTCAAATTGGAGCACTTGGATGAACTTTGAATGGATTTTTTCTTTCTGGTTGCCAAAGTATTGTAAATCATTAATAACAATTTTTTTCCTTTTTATGCTACTATTTCCCTTCATCTTAATATTTTTCTTACTTTTTATTGTAACTTTTCTCAAACCAAAAAGATAGTAGCATAAAAATGGGGGAATGCTAAAAATTATAGCACTGTGGTTTTGAGATTTATGGTTTTCTTTCAATTCATTGTTTTGTTTGTTTTTTTTTTCAATTGCATCTGCTATGCACTTTTTAAAGACATTTCAATAATTATTTTCTTTTTAGAAGTTTAATTTTGGTTATAACTGCAAGAAAATAGCATAAAGTCAGTCATTAAAAAAAAAAAATACTATTGCATACTTATAGAATCTCTGTGCATATTAAAGCTACCAAGGTATAACTGCAGTATGAAATTATAGGTTTGAGAAACCTCAATACAGTGAAAAATCTTTGTTTTGCTTGAGGACAAAGTAAATATTTTTTTGTTTTGTCTTTTTTTCTCAGACATAAACATGTAAATTTCCAATTCAAGAGAAATAATCTTTAAGCTAAAAGGCATTTTTATACTGCATCATGGGTATTTTTTTCAGAGTAACAGTTACGGATTTAATGAAAATGTTTTGATAATTTGGACAGTTACAATTTAATTTTGTCTCTCTTTCCTCTTTCAGGAGTGTTTGCCCTATTGAATGCATATGCTGCTCTGCGCTATATTCAGTCTCACCTCACCAAAGCAGAGTTCCGTTATTTTTTCATAATTTCTATTGTTGGTGCAGCTGGGGTAGTTTTCTTGACAGTTGTTGGATTAACATGGGCAGGTAAGGCTTTATAATATCCATTCAATTAGTAGTTGAACAACTCATTTTGTCTCACTTTTCATTAGCCATCCAGACAGAAAATCAATTTAATGATTGCTATTCTTTCATTTCATTCAATTCTGGTCATACTATTTGTAACCTTTTAGTTTTCATTTGATATCCCAATCACAAAGCTGTAGTTTAATTTAATTTTATTTTATTTTCTGTAAAATCCTAGTGCATAGGATGGATATACTTCAGTGGTATCATAATTCAACTTTGATACATAAAAATTCTTGGGATTACATGTCTTCTATAGATGTTATCTGAACAGTTTATCTGAATTAATCAAAACAACTGCTCTGAAAGTGACGTCATAAATTGTTAGAGCATATTCACTTTAGTCATCATTAGACCATTGGACTTCAATTTGGAGATATTTGTATACCTTGAATAGTGCAATGTAGTAGTTAAAGTATTGCTGTACAAATTAATGTAACTAAATTTAGGCCGAAGAAAATACCCATCAAATGGGGATAAGTCCTTGAATAATGCAGTTTTGAACAGTAGAGAAAATTTAGGAACAAATTAATCCACACTAAATCAAGGTACAGCTATATTTGAATTTTCATCAGCTCACTCGTGAATGGTAACAATTATATAGTCTTTATATTTGAGGATTTCAAGGCCTAAAATTATTTTAGGGTCGTGTTTGTAGTAGATTTCATCTAACTAGTTTGTATTAATACTAGTATATACTTGTGAAAAATGACAGTTATTTATGTATGGAGCTGAAAACCATTATATTGGGTAATTTATTTTCAATAATTTAAGTATCCTAATTTTAAGTATTTTTTGCTTTTTCTGCTAAGTATGAATATTTATCCACAGAATTTTAATGAGACAGCCTTTTTTTTTTTTTTTTTTTTTTTTAACTACTGTTCTTTTGTTTAATTCATAGTTCCTTTTTCTCTCTTTGTTGTTGTACAGGCTTTATTGCTCCCTGGAGTGGAAGATTCTATTCTTTATGGGACACTGGTTATGCCAAAATCCACATTCCCATAATTGCCTCTGTATCGGAACATCAACCTACAACTTGGGTTTCCTTTTTCTTTGATCTTCATATTTTGGTTTGTGCTTTCCCGGCCGGTGTTTGGTTTTGTATACGCAATGTGAATGATGAAAGAGTGTTTGGTAAGTGATTAATCAATTGTCACTTCATCTTATTTTAACCTAATGTTTTGAATGTCAATCTATTGAAGAACTTAAGAGATTATAATTCTAGTCTTGTAATTTACCCAGCAGAATAGATCAAATTTTGAAATTTGACCTGGCTGAGATTAGTCTTGTGTATAACCCAATGAAATAGTTAATTAGAAATTGCAAAAAATCTTTTCAAACTGTGTTTTTAAGGTCTTCGGTTTTTTAATTTTTTTTCAATTTTTGTTTGAAAGGAAGCTATTTGTGTGAACTGGAAGACTAACTCTGTAAATAGATTTTGGTATCACCTGATTTTGAAATCATTTTGTCAATTCCATAAAGCACGTGAATTCATAAAGTGCACACTCTCTCACACACACATATATACGTTTTTCTGTTTGTGATCTCTAGGTAGTGAAAACAGTGTATTGTTGCCAGAGGTTTTGAATCCTTCTAAAATCCACTAAAAGAAAGAAAAAAAACAAACAAAAAAAACAAAACGGGTGATTTACAACTTTATAATAATGTGGGTCCACATCTGTGCTCACCCCTATCTATATTATAACGACCAATTTGTCAACCATTAAATGCTAATTATAGAGTAGTCCCCTCTTATTTATTTGCAAATGCATAACAAATATGGGTTCATTCTGGTCTCATCAGGTTGCACTAATTTTCTGCCAAATATTAACCAAACGAGTTATCTAGTATTTGCTAGAATCATATTTCTGATGACGTAGCCAGACTTTTAGTTTGTAGATCCTAAGAAATCTTCTATTTTAATGTCATTTGCATTATTCTGTCAATTTTATAAAAATCCTTTAAAAAATGTAATCTAATCTTTATTTTTTAGCGGTGCTTTATGCGATCAGTGCGAGTTATTTTGCTGGTGTGATGGTACGTCTGATGCTCACTCTGACTCCGATTGTTTGTGTGCTAGCAGCTATTGCCTTCTCTAAGACATTTGAAGTATATTCCAAAGATGACAGTCCGAAATCCAAGCAAAAGGAAGATTCTCAAGAAACGAAAAATGACAGGCTTTATGATAAAGTAAGTAGCGTATTTTGAAATTTTTATGAAAATTATCATTACTTCTTTTGCTCCATCTTTTAACAAGGTTATTTGGTGTTTTTTTAGATTGAAACAACTTCTAGGTTGATTCTTGATCCTTGTTTGAATACTTTTTGATTAATAGTTGGAATAGAAGATAGCAATGTGATTTTAGTGTATAGTAGTAGGTTTTTTTTTCTGTAATGCTTATATCTCTCTTTTATCTTAGACGAATTTACTCGGAATCACAATTGTCTTACTATTTTGCTACATGGCAGCTGGGGACACCTACCACCTTCAATTTATGTCTCGACAAAGTTTAGCCTATTTCAATCTTTTGTGAAGTTCTGAAACTTTTTTTTTTTTTTTTCACTATTTCAAACAAAGATTTTGATTTATTGAATAACATTCTATTTATTTTACTAGTTGAATGACTCTTTCACAATTTGAAATAACATCCAAATTTCAAATTTTGATTACTTCAGAGATAGTGCTCGCAAACTGTACACGTTTTTCATGTGACAAAATTAGAATTGCAGTAGATACTATATACAGTTGTGCATTAATTCACTAGCTTCAAGGAAGAGAATGGCTGTATTATGAGTCATAAGCACATTTTTCTTTTTATGATATTTTATTATTTACTTGGTACTTGAAATTTTTTTTTTTTTTTTTTTTTTTTTTTTTTTTTCTTTTTTTTGTTCAGTTATTGAGCCATTTGCAATTCAAACCAAGTTGTAAATTTGAACAAATTTATTCTGGATAGTTTTGTAGCTTGTCTCTCAAAACTCTTATTGCAATTGTCAAATTATCATTTAAAAATTCAATTTCTAGCTTTACTTTCTCTAAAAACATGCATTTGACCTTTTGTATAATGTGTATTTTCAGGTGGGCAAGCCCAAAAAGGTAAATGATAAACCCAAAGAACAGGGTTTAGGCACCAATATTAAGAGTACTATCAACATTGCTGTAGTGATGATGTTGATGTTGTTTGCTGTCCATTGTACATGGGTGACAAGTAGTGCATATTCAAGTCCTAGTATAGTTTTGGCATCTTATAATCATGATGGGTAAGCACTTTTTCCTTTTATTTTTCAATTTTTTTCTCCTTTTCAATTTTGTTTGGTTATTTTTTAGTTTTAAAGGTTGTCCTTTTTTAAGTTTCAGTCTGATCACCACTAAAAAGTTGATTTATATACCAACAACTTTATATAAGAAGTCCCGATATAGATTATTAGGCAAATTGAAAAAAAGCTGCAACATAGTTACATGATACTGTTTGCCATGAATAGCTTTTCTTTCTTGATACTGAAAGAAAAAAATCAGTTTAAAAATCTAAAAATTTGTATTTTTATGGTTTTAAGTGACATTGACATAGAAAAAATTTTGATGTAATCTTTGTCTTTCCTTCTATCAGGAGTCGTACAATTTTGGATGATTTCCGTGAAGCTTACTTTTGGCTGCGTCAAAATACCCATGATAAAGCACGTGTAATGTCTTGGTGGGACTATGGATACCAGATAGCAGGAATGGGTAATCGAACGACGTTAGTGGATAATAATACGTGGAATAACAGTCATATAGCTTTGGTATGTACAACCGCTTGGAATATTTTTTTCCTTTTTCATGATTTAATCTCAATTCTTAACATAATAGTGAAAAGATTAATATCCTTTCCAGTGCTGACAATTTTTTTATCACTGAAAGTATATACTCTTAGACACGTTTATTAAATTTATTCATGTGTTACTTTGCAACTATTTTTCTGGGTCATAAAATTTGACAAAATGGACAGTTACGGATATGTAGCCAGTGGGACACACCAAAAGTCTCAAACTCACTACACTAGCAACAGATTAAGACTTGATTGCTCACAATCCTTCTATAGCAGGACTGTTTTATTCATTGTTTTATTCTTGATTAGTGATATTTGATACTGCATGACATGACATAACTTGTTAAAGTCTGTGAAAAGAAAAATGTTCAATGGCTACCTTTTTTTTATTCAAAGTTATAGTATATATTTCTAACAGAATGGAAAGAGATCATAATTCACTCGTCTAAATGAAAAGCTTATTATAACAATGTATGAGCATGTTTATTCTTCAGCATCAAACCTAACTCTAGAATTAGTGTACAGATTGATATTTTGATATCACTTCCAAGAACAGTTATGCATAAATTCACTTCACTCTTTTGTAATCATATGTAAAATTAAATGCAAGTTACGATATAAATATTTCTATCTTAATGTTGAATGAGTTGTAATCAAGCAGTTTGCGGATCATAAAATATTTGTAACAAATCATACAAGTTGTTGCCAATTCTGTAAGCAGACAATCAGGGAAAATAATTGGACAGGCATGATTTTTTTTCTTCTTTCTTGTTGTTCATCCAGGTTGGTAAGGCAATGTCCTCGAATGAGAGTGCTGCTTATGACATAATGCGGTCACTTGATGTTGATTATGTGTTGGTCATTTTTGGTGGTGTGATTGGCTATTCTGGTGATGACATCAACAAGTTTTTATGGATGGTACGAATTGCTGAGGGTGAACACCCAAAAGATATTCGGGTAAGTTTTTATTCTTTGGAAATTAAAACTTTTCCATGAGATCCGATGATTTGAATTGACATACAAATGTCAACTGCTCATATTCCCCTCCTGTTGGTCAAAGTAGTGGCTTTGTTAATCACAACTATCATTAAATTCTTATCATTTGCTCATGGATTGAAATACAAATTTAGAAAGTATTCAATCATAGAATATTTCTTTACAGATGCAATCTTTAAACCTTTCATTCACTTGAAATGTTTTACACTGAAAGTGAATCATTTGAAGAGACTTTCATAATGAAAAAAGAAATTTACAAAAATAAACTTCAACATGTTAATTGATTGATTTTTTTTCCGAAAATAACTGCCCATTTCTGACTGAAGTAGTTTGAGATGTCTCTAAATTCATCAATACTTCAAGAAGAAAATGTGGTGTATTGTAAATAAAAAAAAAAGTTGAAAAATGTTCTCCCTTTTGACACCCAGAAATAAAAAATATTCCCACTAAAATTTGACCCCTGAAAATGAAAAAAAAAAAAGTCCTCCACCCCAATTTTGATCCATAAAAGTGAAGAAAACAATCCCGTTAATTTTGACATCTAAATGAAGAAGGTTACCCTACCCTGATTTTTGACACCTAAAAGTGAATAAAAAGGTTTCCCCTCAATTTTGACCCCTGAAAGTAGAAAGAAAAAAATTCATTGAAATTGAAAAGAAATCTTGATTTCAACCCTTAAAAGTGTAAAATGAAAGAAATACCAAAATGAAAATATAATCTACATAATCTTAACCTTCAATTCTGCAAATTGAGAAATGATTTATCAGTGAAATAAAGAGTTCAGCTGTAAAGGTTGCATTGTAATTAGAAACCTCTCTCTACCCACCTCCAAATTTTGTGTTTGTAAAAATAATTAACATGTGAAAAAAAGACTCACAAAAAAATAGTTTTGTCTGAATATGAAGTCATGTGAAAAGAAAAAAAAAAAATCCACAAAGAACAAATATAAATAAGTGTTCTAAAATGGCATCACTGATGTTTTCCAATTTGAAAAACAAACTGGGGGTCCAGTCTTGTAGTAAATAGAACCCAGTCTTCAAAACCCCTTAAGATGTTACAAATCTCCTCAGATTTTTTTTGTACCATCTAATCCTGATTATTTAGGGATACCTTGAATAATTATCGCTGGCTGCAATGCACCTTTTGGGAATAGAAGGTGAACTCAAACTTGGACAAATATAAATATGAATATCGCCCAGTTGCATTTGGTAATCCCATGCAAAATATTGAATTAAACTAGATTTTATTTTGACTAATAAACTCTCTAATTTTGTTACAGGAATCTGACTATTTTACCCCTCAAGGAGAATATAGGGTGGATGCCGCTGGGTCATCCACCCTCCTCAATTGTTTAATGTATAAGCTATCTTACTACAGATTTGGACAGCTACAGGTAGGTTGAATAAATTTCAATACTTGTTTCAGATACCAAATTACACTAAGGCAAACTGGTGTCTTGTATTAACAATAATATAGACATTGGCTTTTATGAAATTTATATAATGTTAAGAGCTTGCAATAAAGAATTGAGTTCATGTTGGTGACAGAAATTTTGCTGTAAAATCCTTTTCATTAATTCAAATCTACTGATACAAATTTTTAAAAAAAGAAGGAATATTTGGCATCTTATGATAGGCTTATCTTTCATTGTTAAATAAAATAGTTTTCAAATGACTATGCTGACCAAATTTCAAATTAACTTTCTTTAAATTTAGATGAACTTTCTATTTCTAATTTAAAGGAAACTGAATAAAAATTAATGGTAATTAAAACCTATGTAATCTTTTTGTCTTGGGGGGGGGGGGAACTTGCACTGTTAGCTAATGATTTGAATTCTGGTTTATTGATTTAATATTTGAAAAAGAAGTTGAAATTCATTAGATCAGTTTTAATTATTTAATTTCAATGTGATAATATTCTCATAGATGTCTTTGTGACCAAAAATATGAATCATTCTCTATCATTCTTGAAGTACTTTCAATGTTTCTTTCCCTCTTATTTCAGCTTGATTTTAGAAATCCTCCCGGGTATGACCGCACCCGAGGAGTGGAGATAGGAAATAAGGACTTTGATCTCACACATCTAGAAGAGGCTTATACAACTGAGCATTGGTTAGTGAGAATTTATAAAGTAAAAGATCTTGACAACCGTCAAAAACTCAAAGCTAGGCGACCAATCAAGAAAACTATGAAGAGACACATATCAAAGACAGTAAGTGGATTGAAGTTTTCTTTTTGAATCTGTTTGTGAGGCTTTCACATTCCTCAAGTTTGTAGTGTAATGAAATTTATGAGAAACGCTCTTTCAACATCCTGAAATGTTTTCGGTCTCCTGAATAAAAATAGAAAGGAATATGAATTCCTTCAGATTATTAATTAAAATTTTCCTTAAAAAATTCTACTGAATCTAAAAGGAAAATATAAGTACAGACTCTTCAGGCTCAGCTAAAAACAGCTGTAATATTCTTGAAAACCTGTCCAGTTATCTCCCTTGAACCATTCACGTTTATAATGATAATGACTTTATTTGTTTTGTTTTTATTTATTTATTCTTTTTTATTTTTTATCTTATTTTTTATTTTTTTTCTCTCAAACATTCCTAAATCTTTTTTTTTTTTCTTTCTTTCTTTTTCCCTTAGGCCAAAAGAAGACAAGGTCGTATCAAGGATAAACCAAAAATTAAGAAAGGTATTAAAAAGGGCAAGAAGTTGAAATGAGGAGATTCTTGCTACAAATATAAAATCGGCCCTGTCAAAATTTGGTCAGTGCTTCAGAGATAGCACTGGACTTTCCCCCCTGCCATGGGTCAAGCTCGGAAGACAACCAGTGTCAGTATTTGAAGCCATTTCATAAACCGGACCACTTTCCTTTCCTTTCTTCTTTTTTTTTTTTTTTTTTTTCTCTCTCTCTCCTCCCTCTCCTTTCTTCAATCTTTTCTTCCTCTTCGTTTTCTCTTCTTCTAGTTTGTACACACATACAGAATGCATTGTTCATTTATCCTCTCTTCATTTTCACTCCAGTTTGGATATCACAATCTTTTCTCCCATTTAAACATTAATAAGGAAATTATTTTGTTATAACCAACTTGGATTTTTTTTTTTTTTTTTCCTCCCTGGAAAATTAACAAAAAAAATATTTGGCCTTAAGTTTTGAGACCACTTTAGTTTTGCTCTCAATGCCCACATTTTGCTCAGTGTTTTTGTTTTTTTTTTCTTTCTAATTTTCTTTTTTTCTCTCTCTCCTATCCTAAACTCCTTGTAGGCATTATTGGGCTTGAGTTAAAGGCAGCCTTCATTCCAATCCGGGACACACATTTGAGACATACATTTAAAAAATTCCCCCTTCCCCCCAAAAAAGATTTTTAAAATGTCTATATTAAGATACATGCTAATTAGCATGTTAACTATTCAATGCAAATCCTTCTGTTATTTAGATTGAAACGGAGCCAAAACAAATTAGTATTTCTGAAGTGGTCATTACAGAACCGATGGCTGAAAATGTCAAATACTGAAGAGCTATTCCCTCATGTTTATTTTCAACTTTTCTTTTTTTTTTTTTTTTTGTTTTGTTTCCAAATGTTATTTGTATGAATAAATAAGAGTTGTAGAAATTTTTATTTATTTTTTCTTCTTTATTTTATTCACAATATTGAAAAGAATTTTGAAATATCGCTGGATACCACGAAGAGTCGCCAGTTTATTCCATTCAAAGTGAGGCAGACCACGATGGTTTTAAAAAAAAAAAAAATCTGTGATTTTGAAACTGGGGTCTGTGGACCCCAAGAGGTCTAACAAAAAATCCACAGGGGTCTGCAGTAATGTTCCCTCTAAACCTGACATTGTGAATCTTGTGAGAAAGAAATAATATCATCCACCGCACAGCTATCAAAAAACGTAATTATTGTACACAGACCTGTACCATATATTAGAATTCAAATAAATGTAATCAAGTTAGAATTATTGATTTTCAAAGGTAAAAATTGTTTATCGTTGCAGTTCATTGATTAGTCTAAAAGCTAAATGCTAAAAATAGGGGTCTGCCAGAATATTTCCTTTATAGAAGGGGTCTTTGAGTTTCCAAAGTTTCGAAACCACTGGTTTAAACTATTTGACTTTCTCCTTTTTAAATAAGCTATTATCAAGTGATAAATACTTAAATCTCGTGAAAAACTAGGAAAAATTATATCAAATCCTATAACAGGTCTATGGATGTTGATTTGGATTTATCTGACAGTATCAGATTAAAGAGATAATTCGGAAAGCCAAAGCTAATGTCACTGAGGTTTCTGTATTCAATTTAACATGTTTCATTAGTCAAAGCTAACATCATCAGAAAGTGAGTGAGTATACAGAATGGTGTCTATATTTATAGATATCAGCTCGGGACGTAGAAGGAGGATGTCAACTTTTTGATTGAACCTAATTGTTTGTAAGTATAACATTAACTTGGGCTATCCATATTGTCTCTCAAATGCTATGGAATCCTATGGCCAAAATTAGTTGACATTCTTCTATATCTTATTGCTAATCTGGAGGCTTTCGAAGGACATGAAAATGGATATTGCCCTCCTTTTGGGATTCTTTCAAATAAATTCTAGAAATTATCTGAAATTCCTGTTTCTAATTTGTCAAAAATTGTCTGATATGGCCAGAAGCGGAGATAATCCAAGCTATATCCAAGAGACTTGCCCAACACAGGCATTGAAATAGTGTTGAATTTAGAAATTTAGCTAATATGGAAACAGGGGTTCAATATCTTCCTCTTGATGTGAGAGGCTACTATTAACCTCCCCACACACACACACACATACACTCATGATTCCCTAATCAATGCTATTCCTATGCCTATTTTGGGTAAGTCCCTGACCGGTTTATTTCTCCTTCTGGCCATCTTGATGTGTCATCTCTATATTTTGAGCAATTTATTGCTTTGTTTGATTTCTAATCAATTAACTTGAATTTCATAAGAACATATTCCCAAGCCAAGTCAATAAAATGATTTATTTGAGCAGGGTTAAATAAATGAATCAAACCAAAATGTTCGTTTTTTTTTTTTTTTAATCTTTTTTTCTGCAACATTTTTTTTTTTTTTTACTTTACAAACTCTATGTGAAACATCAAGGGGGATAAATATTGAATAAAGATACCTGCCCTTCCAGATATAGGTGATTTTTTTTTTTTTTTTTTTTTTTTTTTCTCTCTCCTATTTACTTTTTATCATAAGTCAAAATATTTTTAATGAACTTCATTTCCTTCACAGAAGAGCTCCACCATCAATAAGGAATGGTAATTGTTTGGATGAGGTTCACAAAGAGAAGGGAGTTAAATAGTATAGATGACGCTTATATCATGCACAGCATCTATACTAGTTACATCCATATGCTTTGCAAACCTCAAGCAGTTTTGAAAAGCTTTGAAAGCAGAAGAAAATTTTTTCTTTTTTTTTTTTTCAAATACTGTAAACCCTCTTACTAATGGACTAATCAGGAGGAGCTGGTGTCCATTGATGCAGATTGTCCAGTATTAATTTATTTATATTAAAAAAAACTAAAATAGCACAAATATATACATGACACATTACGTAGATATAATTGTTATAATAATGTTAAAAAAACAAACAATAAATCTAAGGGTCTTAGTAAATACTGCCTCAACCAAGAGTGAAAATAAAGAAAGTAGAGAGAGTGTAAAGGAACTGTGCCATGTTAGCCACCTACTGGCCCCTTCGATCACGAAGGGACAAGACCAGCAAATTCAAATATTCTCAACATCCCCATGGCGGACAAATGAACTAATTTTCTCTCGAATTTCGAAAATTCGATAAGAGGTCCATTGATGGGAGGGTTGATAGTATCACAACTTTAGAAGATTGACATTTACTGATGCATTCTCCCAGATCTTGATTATCTTTGCTTTCTTCTATATAAGAACAAGATGAAATATCTGTCTGCGCCAGGTAAGGGGTCAAAATTCTCCCATAGCCCATAGCATCCGACTCCGCTCACCTTTCACAGATCAGGCCTTCTCACCGAGACCAAAGGGCTTTGGAAAGTTCGAGCCTCTAAGTCAATAAAGGATAATGGTGCATTACAATTTTTCTTTACTGTCAGCCAAGCTTAAAGTTCCCATTATTTTTTGTTGGGGCTTACTCCACCGTGTCACCCTGAGGTTAGGCCATATGTCTCTGTCAATGATCAAGTGTGCCATTTGACATCTGGCTCGTACTCGCTTACTCTTCAATTGGCGGATGAGGTACGATTTGTATAACAGGGTTTCCACTAAAATATACTCGGAATAAACCCATTCTCTCATATTCCAGCCTGGAAACCTGGGAATAAAATCCCACCCTCTGCCCAATATATGCTTTCCCCCCTGGGGAGAGTGATAGCGAACACCCGTGCTTATGGCCCACAACTAAATTTCATTGAGAACTTACGGAGATATTTTTATTGGGTGTGGGCATATTGCTGCAATGCAGGAGAGTTAAGTGTTTAAATTGGGCCTCAAAATTTAGTAAGGGAAAAAAATTTGTCAGTAACTGAGTTAACTCATATATATATATATATATATATATATGATCACCTTCAGTTTTTGCTATACCTTGTATATTGATCTTTGCTCCCTCTGAACTGTGTGCGTGCGCATCAAGGAAATTATTGTACAGATAAAGGATTTCAACTTCTGTAGATAGCATTCTGAGTTTTTATGGAAAAAAAAAACATTTATTCACTGTCCAATTCAAAAGTCCACATATTTTTGTCACAGGAAAAAAATTTGCACACAAGATTTTTTGTGCTCTCTGACTTGAGGGAACGTTGCTTTTGATTGGGCATCTTTGTGAATTATTGATAAAAAAAATCGTTACAAAAGACAACTGTGGCCAAGTAAAAAAAAAAATGACTTTGTTTATTCTGATCCCACTTTTCTTCATTCTCTTGCTACGTTACAATTATGTAACAGTAGTTGTAAGCTAAATAAATGTACAGTTTAGCATTATAGATACGTTGTAAATAGAAGCCCCGCTCCGATACCTTTGGAAATTTCTTTCTCAAAACTTTATACCTTTTAAACCTTCTGGTTCCATTCAGTGTGCATGCAAAATTTGATTGGGGTGTATCCATGTTTTGGTGCTTTCTATGGCATGACAAACACACAGACACTACATATATATATATGAGGGAATCTCCAGGAAATTTTGTGAAATCCCTGAACATTCAGTAATTTCATGAAATTCCCTATCTTACAATCAGTGTAATAATAGTTAACAACCTTTTTGATGCTGATTTAATACTACTGTAATGAATTAGATCCTCACTGGGTGCTCTCCACTACTGTGGTTTGATGTCAAACTAAGCTGTGTATATGTTATGTTGAGTCAGTTAAATTGCTTAATATTGCAAAATTTACTTATTTTTTTGTAAAAAAAAAAATAAATAGATAAGATAATAAAATTAAAATAAAATCTGATTCATTTTGTTTACGTAAACTTTTGATCATAAGAAATAGTTTTTTTTTATACCTTCTTTTTGATTGGATAACCTTTCTGATCCTATTAAAACCATGTTTTTTACTTATTTTTTGTAATATATATATATACATATAAATGAAGTTGAAATTTTGCCAATTAAACTATTTCATTGATTCAATGTTACATTAGTAATCGTTAGCATCATAAGCTTATTAACCATTGCTACGCTGATTGTGGAATTAGTGTTCTAATGACATCAATCTGTCCTCTTTGGGGTCTCACTAGAAAAGCTTTTATATATTACTTCAGATATACTTTAAAAAGAGTCAGAACTGAAAACAACAGTTAATATATTTTTCTTCATTATATGTAGATGCCTTTGTCAATGATATGTTGATGAGCTACCCAGGGGTACACATGTGCTCAACATGTCCAAAAGGGTCAGTCTAGAACTGCAGTTCCCAACCTTTTTATTGATAAGGACTCCTTTTATATAGATGAATTTTCCCACTGACCACTGGCTTTTAAAGGGTCTGCCTATTCAAGAAGACAACTGGTCTGGGTGTCCTCCTTTTTGGAAAAGGCCACCCTAGTTGTGACTGATATAAACTTCCACTGACCTCCTTTTCAGATGCTCAGATGATGGTGAAGATAGGTCAAAATGTATGATAGGTGATGAGGCTGACAAGAACATGGCTACTAGATTTTTATGACTAGAAATATAAACATGGGATTTTGGTTTTTATTTTGATATTATGGCAGTGCCCATTCCAAAGATGCATTTATGGAAAGGGCTGGACTTTGTGTCATGTGGCGCAGTCAGCCATAATTGTCAAGTCAAATAATTTTCCACCTGTCATACGAAACTACGGCATCAAAGTATTTCAACTTCTTTTTATTTAATGTTGCCAATTTAGATATAAAATATATATATTTAGATAATTCTAGAGAGTCAGATAATTTGTATAAACTATGAAGTAAGATCTCTTAACCTTCAATTCTTTTCTTTTTTTTTTTTTTTAAATTTTTTTTTTTTTTTTTTCAATTTTTCAGAATTATTTTCATTAGATAACCACTGACTGATATATCTGGTGATTGCCAGCTTCATACAATGGTCAGTTGTCGAGTAATCACGGTGCATACACCCCAACACACATAGATTACAAGTTCATGACCAGTTATAAGTGTGCAACAACAGACTTGGCTGATACTATAATTATGACACACTGTAGGAAGGGAAAGCGGAGAAAAAAAGGGTATTTTGATAAGAGAGAAAGTGAGATTGACTGAAGGTTGCTATTAATACTACAAGTGTGACACCTAGCTCATACATATATATATATATATATATAAAACCATATGAGCTTATATGCAAATTTTTCTATTTGTGCTCAAATGGGGTGATTTCATTGGTTGATATACCTTCCTATTATATCATATTGTAATTACGCCATAGAAACTCTTAAGCCTGCATGTCTGTTCATCACATATTAACACAACTCAAGATGTGTTAAGACTTCAAGAAAAACTCAATTAGGATACTTGAATTATTAAAAACAAATTGCCTAATAAAATAGCTTTAGGCTCCTCTGTGCCAATCTATACATAAATAACACCTCAATTTCTAATGGTGTATGTGTAATATATATATATATATATATATATCACCATGGCCGGCCCAGCCAAGTGGGCTACAGATTCTTCTCTACTTGCCTGTGCATGTGTATCTAGGCCCTCAGGGTCACATTCTTGGGTGCACTACCTAAAAATGTTTTTCTGTTTTTTTAAATTTTTAATTGCTTTTCGGGGGTCTCTCTGGTCATCTCAGACCAATAATGCCTGAATCTTGTGCTGGAATTTTACTAGATAAAAGATCCATTTTTTTTTTCTTGTTCTTTTCTTTTTTTTTTCTTTCTAGATAATTAGTTTTGGTTCGTACATGGGCTCTAGTGATTCATTTATGTGGGGCACCGATATTTATTTATTTTCCGATCTTTGGGAGTCTGAAATCTAAGCGTTTTATCACTTCTTGCTGAGAAAGAACAGATGTTCAGTTGTTTTGCTTGACAAACTGGTATCACTCTACAGTGATCACATTAAATGACCCCCACCCTTTTTTTTTTAAATTTAAATATTTTTTCAATCCACCCCCTTACTATACTAAATTGCATAATACCCTAGCTTACTTGCATATCAGCCGGAAGGCGCATGCAAATCATTGAATTCATATATATATATATATATATATATATATATATATATATATATATATATATATATATATACTCCACAAGTCTCACAAGTCACTCTGCTGACCTGTTCACCCCACTTTAGTCAAATTCCAGTCCAAGTCAAAGGCTGGAGTTGACTTTGTTTTTGCACCATAACAAGAACAGTCCTCTCCTAAATTAGGCAAGCAAACACTTCCCTGTTTGACAGTTGTGTCATGTTACACCTAACTGGTATATAAAAAAATTAACATTTTCTCACTTTGACTTGATTTCAAATCCCAGTATCAGTAGGTGGATGTCTGTCAAGTCTTACATATCTACAAAAATTGATAATTCTTTTATTTATTATACACTCGGAAAAGAAAGTTGCAGCAATCATCTTCAGTCAGAAGAAAAATTGTATAGTTTGACCCTGCAGCAGCCAGGCTTCTTTTTTTTTTCTTTTTTTTTTTCTTTTTCCTCCTCCCCTGTCGTTAATGTACCAAATGAAATAAATATTCAAGTTTTCGAACACATCTTCTTGTCATTTCCTGCCTTGGGCCTAAACCCTAGATGACATTAGCGGCCATTTATGCTGAGGGATTACTCACTGTATGGAATATCGAAATTCAGAGGTATTTTACTGGCACTGCATTGATATTTGATATTTTAATTTTTCTGGTGCCCAGGGCTCCAGAGCCAGTTTGGATTAACAATATTGAAAAAAGGAATTATTTACAACCCTCACGTAGATCACTGGGCAATAACATCTGCTTGCCGAACAAGATATGAAACGATCAACATATGTTAGAGATGGCCTCTTGTACCAGGTTCTTAGGCCTTATCCCAGAATACTATTATTACTATTGCTGTCAGACTAATCGTCAATTAAATTCTCATTTGATAATAAACATCTAATTACCATTCCTCTATCACTTTGTACTCCAATTTAACTTCATTTTCCTACCGTAATAAGAACAATCCTCACCAAAATGAGGGGTGTAAGTAGATATGTAAAATCCACATTCCCCGATAGTGATTTGAACTCAAGGTCATCTTATTGAGAGGAGGCTGTTCTAACTGATTGAGCTAAAATGTCAAGTCTTGGGTATTAATGAAAATTTTCAATACAGATATACACTGGCTTATTTCATTCTTGTGAATAGAAATGTTTATACGAAAAAATATATATTTTTATGATTTTTTTAATTTACGTATGAAATCCAGAACTTACTGTAATCATCTTCAGTTGGAATAGAAGTTGAAGTGAAGTTTGACACTGCACCAGCCAGGCTTGTTGTTTTAAGAGTCTCCCTTGGTTTTCCAGATGCTCTTTTGCTTCTCGTGGAGAGGGGGTAATTGCCAAACTCCTGTCCAAGTCATTGTGGATTCAGCTTTGTTTTTTCCACCGTAATAACTAGAACAATCCTCACCCTATTTTGGGGACTAAACTTTTCACTGTTTGTCTATCCCATTACACTGAACCAAACAGATGTATAGAATTAACATTTCCCTACTGCGATTTGAAATCACAACCAAGTGATTAGTAGGCAGCTCTCTTACCAACTGAGCCAAACTGACAAGTTTCGTATATCTATGAAAATTTATGTTATAGTTTTTTTTTATACATTCAATATAAAAGTAGTTGTAATCTTCAGTCATAGGACTGGAATCAGACTCTCCAGCACCCAGGGTTTTTCACTTAAGCATAGATATCACACAGCTTATACACGGAGATATAATATTTTCATCAACTGAACTGGTATTTTTTAACACAAACTTTCACCTAGTATTTTTCTAAGTGTATTGCAAGAGTTGAATTATAAGAAAATGTTTTGTTTTTTTTTAAACTTCACAAAAAAGATCATTGGCTTCATCTGTGTTTACTGCAGAAATTAGTCTGGTCAGTGAAATTTCACATGACCTCATTTGATCAGAACAAAATGTCCCAAATAGGTTTGCAAGATTTGGCCAGAAGGGGAGATAATCCAAGCCTTATCTTGAAGACTTACTCAAAACAGTCCTTGAAATGGTGTCCAATTTGGAAATTTAGTAAGTCTGGAGCCAGAGGTTTGATACAAGCCTCATGAGATGAGCCTGATTCCAAATTCAACCCTACTCCAATGCCTGTGTTGGCCCAGTCTCTGAAATCAAGCTTGGATTATCGCCTTCTCTGACCAAAATTGGCAATCCTAATCTCAAGTCAGCAGAATGTAAATGTGGTACTCAGTTTAACTTAGCTTGGCTTGAAGCTGCAAAAAACAGGTCTGGAATTTGAAAAAAAAAATTTTCCAGCCCATCAGTGATTATTGTATACACCAAGGGATAACCTGGAACTTCTCTCAGTGGATTTTTCATCAAGCACTTTTCTTCTTTCTTTTTTTTTTTTTTTTTTTGCTTGCTTATATTATGAGGTGATTAATGTGTTGAGAAGGATCTGCAGCGTCAAGATTTAATAATACTCTAAAGCCACCTCCCAAAAGGAATGTGTAAATGTAATTGCAATTCTTATACATGTCGTATTTTGAGCCAGGCTTGTTGCTTGTTGACCCCTAAATGAATCTAAAAAATTTACCCTGCATCTTACAGTTCTAAAGTTATTTTGCCCACATACTGGAGTTCGACACCAAGATAGATCCAAGTCCAGAGTTGACTTTGTTTTTCTAGTGCCACAACAAGAACAAGAACCCTCACCTAATTTAGAGGAGTAAACTCTTTACTGTTTATCTGTCTTGTCATAAATAATTATGTAACAAATATACTAGGGCTTATCTCATCCTAATAAATAAATAAATTGATACCAAAATATATGAAATTTTATTTACTATATTTACAATACATAAGTTGCTGTAATCATCTTCAGTTGGGATAGTTAAAGTGGAGTTTGCCCCTGCAGCAGTAAGGCTTGTTTTTTATTTTTATATTTTCTTTTTTTTTTTTTCTCTTCCGAAATAATTGAAAGTCAAAACGGCGTGTGCTTGAGACTGGAGCCACCTCTACACTATGAAATACAGTATATATTTCTTGGATTGTCATTCGGTTATAGGTTTGTGTTGGTTGTATGTATCAAATCATTTCAAGAAACCTTTAAAGGATGGTTGACATTGTAGAATTACTAGAAATTGTATTTTGATTGTATATACCTTCCCCATCATAGCGGGTTAACATTATGATATGGTTAGATGGTAGTCCCCAAAATATTGATCTAGCTCCAGAAAAGCTTGATTCAGCTCCAAAATGGGTAAATTGATTGCAGCTCAGTTACAACGCGGTTGGCTTTCTTGGACCCCAACACCCATGTTATAAAGGCAGACACCAGTATCAGATATTATATACTGACATTTTAAGCAATTTGTGATAACATCTTAAAATCATCTTCCAATATAAATTGACTCTTCTAAGTTGAGGAAATATAATTTTACGTATGAGCTCGAAGCTTTTTCCTCCCTGCCAGTGATCTAATTTGATCTCTCTTCTATACGCTGTTTCCATTCTGATCTTGGGGGAAGGGGTTAACGGCACAGAGATTGTAATCTGAGAACCAAGTTCAAACTCTTGCTGGAACAGTTTGAATACACTTCGCACTCATGACCCTAGCAAAGGCATGAATCCACTTCTCTTTTCGAGCTATTGGCGAAATAGTTGCACTCTTGGAGCCCTTTAGCCCTCTGCAAAGCAGTCCATCTGGGGTATCGGGGTTAGTGCCCCGGCCCCTTAAGAACTTCATAATTGCTACAAACAATGATTGTGTCTCTGTGGATTATTCGATCAACGGAGACAAAAATCTAGCGTGTCAAGTGAAACTAGAGCAACAGAGTTGAGAGCTGGTATCGGATTTCACGGTGTCAGGTGCAAATCGACCTTCTTTATTGATGACATTATTTCAAAAAAAATTTTTTTTTTTCACTAAATTTGGCAAAAAAAAAAGAGATCATGTAGGTTATTCAAAAAAAGTTACTTTGAAGGAATCAACATTTAATGTAGAAGAAAGGAATATTTTTAAAAAATTTAAAAAAATATATATATATATATATATATATATATATATATATATATATATATATATATGCATATATATGTATATGTGTGTATATATTATTTGAATTATGTTCAGAGTAGGAATCAACATTTAATGTAGAAGAAAAGAATATTTTTAAAAAAATTTTTTAAAAAAATATATATATATATATATATATATATATATATATATATATATATATATATATATGTATGTGTGTGTATATATTATTTGAATTATATTCAGAGTAGGAATCAAAATTTAATGTAGAAGAAAGGAATATTTTTTTTTTAAATTTTAAAATATATATATATATATATATATATATATATATATGTATGTATATGTATGTGTGTGTATATATTATTTGAATTATACTCAGTGTATTTGAGGAAATAGTGGTGGCACTAGGTCTAACTACATCTCCCTGCAAATCATTTTAGATTTTTTGACATTTTTTCTTAGATTATTTTTTAAGAAAGATTTTTCAGGATTCCTCAGAAATATTGCACCTTCAAACCTCCAGCGCCCTTCCCACCACATTTCCAGGGTCTGTGGGTGCCACATACCAACTCGGTTAGAAATTATTTACTTGTACTTTGGAGAATCAAATAAAAACGCCATGCTCTCATTTACTGAAGCGTTAAAGATATCTGTAAAAAGAAATTCTAGTGTTCAAATCTCAATTCATCCAAAAAAATTTGAGGAACAATTTTAGAAGGAAATAGATTTGAAAAATAACCACACAAATGATGCAAATTCAAATTCTTTTAATGATGGTGTGTTTTTCTTAGTATCTAAAAATATTGATTTTTTTTCATTTAGATTCCCGAGTTTTAACTTGTTTTTTTCTTTTTAAGATCAAGTATTTTTCACAATTATATTCTGAATTGTTTTCTTTCCTTCATTTCTATCTTTGTTACAGCAAAAATAAATGAAGGAAAATTAGTCAAAATATCAAGTTCCATGTCATAACAGTAAGCAAAGGATATATAAAAATACAAGCATTTTTTGTTCCTTGGTTGAGAGTGTTATTTTCTAATTGTTGGTGTGTGAAATGTACAGGAATTGGCTATTATTCCCTTCAAGCATTGATTTTGTCGCCAGGACAATAATTTTCATATGTAGTTCAACATTATTTGTTTTATTTTTTTTTTTCGGATTTATTCTTTCTAGACGAAGTGTTGTAACCTTATTATTGATTTTGACTAGTTATTAGTTCCGTCCTAACTTTCAGTTGCTTTTCATCAGAACTTTATGTCAGATTTTTTTTCTATAGCAATGATTAAACAGTGTAATCAGAAATAAAGACCAAGCCTTTACTCTTCGTTTCCAAATATGCTGTTTAATCATTACCGTAGAATTAGGGTTTGATTCAAAGTTGTGATAAAAACCAACTGAACGTTAAGATGAAGGCAAAAACTAGTCAAAATTGATGATGATGAATATGTAGTTGATTAAAAGATGACACGGTTATTTACTTGTTGTTTCTTGTGCCCTGCATCGGATAAGAATGTATGTTTCTGCCCTTCAGGCTTCTTTAAGCGAATGATTCAATTTATCTTTAAGATCTTCTATCTAAAAGTCAAGATCCAAATTTGAATATAAAATATCTGAATTGGCAATACTGAAGAGAAGTAACCAAAATATTTTGAAACCGTAGTTTTATACAGTGGACAGAAAATTATTTTGGGGGGATTATGGTAGGCTTCCCCACAACATGAAGTCTTCTAAACATTCACCTTTGGAAAAGGCACTGCCCTAGTTATTTTAAACTAGAATTTGTAAAGTTCAAGATGTTTTGATATGAATATGTGTACGACTAGATAGGTAATTTGCTGGGCCCTTAATTCTAGAATTTTTGAAGTTTACTAGGAATTATATATATTAAGGCAAGAAATACTTGGTTTAATTAGAACATTCATTAATTCTACACCATGTTTCTCGGGATGAATGTTCAAATAGCCATAGAATTGTACCGTATGATATTTTTTATAAAAGATATATCCAAGAACTGGGGGTATTTGTTGGGTGTATCTATCTACAACACAAGACTTATATTTAAGGGGCACTCAGTGAGAAACAAGAAAAAGAATTGACTTTGTTGAAAACCCAAAAAGTTGTTTATACAATTTTTAGCAACAGGTTCTGTAATAAAACTATTTGTTCCCAATTGATTTTTCAAGTTGATCCTCGTTAAAACACCCCCCCCAATAGAATATCGTCCAAAATGCAATATAATCCATTGGGGGAAAAATATATATATATATATATATATATATATATATATATATATGCAGTGTACACATTAGTTGTTAACACTGCAAATCTGCTTTCTCTCTTTCTTGTTCTTCCTTTTTTTGAAAATTTCGACAATCCACATAAAGAAGGAATAATCTGACATAGTGAGACATAAATAAGAAAGAAAATATCCTCTTTTCTTTGTTCACTTTTCCTTTCCTTTTGTATGAATGCTTTAAATTATTTTTTCAATTTAGTCTAAAAGAAAAAGATTTTGGCATTCATAGACCTGTTGACACTCATTGCTGGTAATAAACCCACAACCAAGGATTAACATGCTCGCCATTAAACCAAAGTGATCTCCCTTGTATGTTCATTGATAATTTTCGTATCAAAGGTCACACAGATTATTAAGCCTTCTCAGTACATGCACACACACACACACAGAGCTCTGACTTGGGAAATAAAATCTCATTTGTATCCTAATACCAAGGGAATCTAGTTTTAGAATGTAAAATGGAATCAATGGAACGTGTTAATTCTTTTGAAGATTCACTTTAAATAGAGTTCAGCTGTATCATCTGACATTAGATTCAAGTTCAACATTTGTGCACTTCAGTATAACATATTCAGCAGGAAAGAATATGACATTGTGTAAAATGAAAGGAGGTTGTTTTACGTAGTCACCTTGGCTGGTGGAAAAAAAAAGAAAGATGGCAGTTTTATATAGTCACCTTGGCTAACGTGAATAACCTTGATATGTTGACTTTTGACACATTTCAAAATTGATCTACATTGTGGAACCTGAAGCCTTTGCTTTTCTGTAGCATATTGTCTGCAGTCTACGAAGGAACGTTTGGACCTAATTTGATTCGAGTTAATTCTGGCTCAAGATCTGAATTCGCATCCTGTATCCTTGGAAGTCTACCTGACATGGACAGTGCCTTTCCAATTAGGCAGCAGAGGTCCATCAGTTGAAATTCAGATTTAGTCATTCGGTTACATTTTTCTCTATCTTTAGGATTGTTAAACATTTACTATAAAAATGCCTTGATTGATCAGGAAAAAAAATTATCAGTGGTCAGGAATTAATAAATGCAAACTCATAATGGCAGTCAATAATTCAACAACCATAGCATCAAAATTCAAAGTAAAGTTTTTAAAAATTCCATCAAAGAATAAATATGGTCGGAATAAATTCTATGTATGATATCCCAGGCGTTTCCCTCACAAAAGCATCTAAAATAGAGTAACAAAAACATCTAGAAACATCTAGATTCCGAAGAATCCAGACGTTTTTATTAAACCTGTCAGAATGTGGTCCAATAATAGGTCAAAAAAGCTTTTTTCCAGAAATAGAAAATAAAGACATTTTTAGAATGGGTCTAGTGGAGTACTGGTGCCAACTTTCAAGTTTGTAGACAAAACGGTATGGCCAGAAGTACTGGAACAAATGAACGCACACACACACACATACATAAAAATCTTCGATGATTACGGTTGTTCAATAGATGCCTGGAGAAGAACTGATTTTTGGATAATCAGCCGACAAATTTTTTCAACTTTCATGCAAGGACTGAAAAATTATTTTTTTTACTTTGTTTCAAAATCGTCTTTGGAGGGAAAATCCTGGGATTGAACCAGAATGTAAAAATAGGGGTTGGCATGAAGGGGCATTTATTCTTCTTGTTTTTGGTTCATCTATAAATACATAATTTAATTCCTCCAATTTCATGCAAGTGCAGGAGCCTAAATAACCACTTATTCCACCAGCCAAAAATTTAAATGACATGATCAAATAGAGAAAAAAATTTTTAAAAAAGAGAACAGAAATCCTTTCACAGTGACAAAAGAGCTAATCTAGGCCTCAAGTTAAGGCTTAATTGGGTTCAGATTAGTGAGAGTTGGAGGTTGAAATTCTTTACAACATGATATACTTATAAGCTTTGAAATTTAGTTAGTTGTAATGAATATGAAGTTGAGAATCTTATATGTTCCCACAAATGTCACAGAACAGCCTGTAACAAAACCAACATCTTGCATATAGCATTGGAACACAAAGTCCATGCCATGGTCAAACCCATTCCTCTTCTATTCTGACAGATGATTTCTGCAACTTTATATTGTATACATAATAAATAAAAGTATGTAGTCAAATTCTCAGAGTTGACTTTATTATCACAATTTGTCAGATCTGGAATTTAAGATGTGTGAATTTCAGACATGAATAATAGAGATAGTGGAAAAGAAAGTGTGATTCCATGATGTCATGTTGTGTCAACCAGCATTTATGAGTTCTCGGTAATTTTTTTTTTGTTAACATTGAATTTTTTATATGAAAAATATTATTTCTATATAATTACAAATATGTATATTTTATTTACTTTTTTTTTCAGAGAAATTACCTTGCCATTAAGGATGCCATTAAAACAGTTAATATAATTATAGAACCATGAAACAATATAAAAACAAAAGATTTTCAAAAAGGCAGTAGATATTTGTCTGTGATTTTGAGGTATTCGTCTGACCATGTTATTCATAATTACAAATAAATTACAATTTTTGGTAGTGTTTTCTTGGTGCAGTGGCTTAGGGAGTTCTGCTAGACATCAGTAGATTTAGGGATCAAATCCAACTGGGAGCAAAGCATTTTTTTGTTTTTCCCTTTCTTTCTCGGTCAGTGGCAGACAGACCATTAGGCTGAGTAGGACTTTTCTTTCTTACTTTCAATGCTAGTGGCG
The DNA here is from genome assembly GCA_963457665.1 of Thysanoteuthis rhombus. Classification (NCBI taxonomy): domain Eukaryota; kingdom Metazoa; phylum Mollusca; class Cephalopoda; order Oegopsida; family Thysanoteuthidae; genus Thysanoteuthis; species Thysanoteuthis major. The sequence goes on along the minus strand of OY735231.1, from coordinate 34,088,093 downwards.
GATTAATCATTAGGTTAAGTAGGCCTTTTGTTTCTTTTACTATTGAGCTTTGACTTTATTTTCCTATATAACTATGACAGATGACAATGAACAGAAGAAAAATGATTGACTTCATGTACGAATAACAGTGACACAGTGAAGTACACAAAAACTGATGATGAATTCACTCCCACTTCTAAAGACCAACTCAGGTTGACTTGTTCTGCTAAAATTAACAAATCCTATTTACAGGAACTATTAGTAAAGGAGTTGAAATGGGACACCCTAGTTTGGAAATATTATTGTATGGAGAAATTAATTCTGTTTTGTTTATCTTTTAGATTTTAATGAAGCAAGGGAGTTTGACCTTAGGTCAGCCAAGCTTGTTCTTTAATATAAATGTATTTATTTATTAGAATGAAATAATCCCTTGCATATCTGTCAGATAAATTTCCATCAATATGCAAGATACATTTTCCGTCAGTATCCAAGACTTGATAGTTTGCTTGGTAGGTAAGAGAGACACCTACCAATCACTTGGTCGTGATTTCAAATCACAATAGGGGAATGTTGATTTTATCTAATTCTATGTGTTTATTTATTAGAATTAAATAAGCCTTTTCATATTTCTAACATAAATTTATGGAGATATGTAAGACTTGTCAATTTATCTGAGTTGGTAAGAGATATGCTCACTAATTGGTCATGTTTTCAAATCACAGCAGGGTAATGTTGATTATACGTATCAGTTTAGTTTAATGTGATGTAGTAAGCAAGCAAGTGGTGAAGAGTTTACTCCCTTAAATTTGGTTAGAATTGTTCTCGTTGCGGTAGAAATTAGATATTTGGCTCTGCTAAAAACAGCAGTTGTAGCACTAGCTCTGACTGTGCCCTCTTGAAAATTTTTAAAGATTTTTTTACGTCATTTCTTTCAATTGAATTTTTTACTTAATTTTTTCGGTTGATTTTTTTACAATACTTTTTTGATTTTTCATTTTTTTCCCATTTTTTTTTTCTCAAATATTTTCAGGGTTTCTCAAATATTTTCTGCCCCCAGAGCTCCACCCCGATCCACCATAGTTGTGGGGTCTGTGGGTCCTATACACCACCTCCGATCATAGTCAAGCTGGGTAGAATGGTAAAACAAGATAAAAAACTTTTCAACAAGGAAAATTATACACCTACGTTTCTCTACAAGACAAAGTCTGTTCAGCCATTTGATATTAATGAACAGGTAGCTTACCTTGTGCAATGACATCTTAGTTCACTTCAGAGTAATTCCCTTGCAACCTTAAACAATTATCCAAGCATTCATCCTGCTTTTCAAAACAGTCTGCAAATTTCCCTTTCAGGATCGCCATCAGCTACCTTGACACATTTTACTTAATCTCCTTGATCTCGTCCATGGTCTGAAATCTCCTTGGGGAAAGCTAGGAGCTGCAGGGTGCCAAACCTGGACATGGGGACAAGTGCGGCTGACTGACCTGGGTGATGTGATGTTTTGCCATAAAACTCTGCGTGAGACCTCAAGAATGACTCGCTCAGTAATTATGAACGTGACAGTTTCACAGTACACAAGTTCACTTAGCGGTGTATCACTACCGACTGAGTGACCCCCACAGGAGACTGTCAGTTCATGCATGCTCATTAAGGTCCTCTCTGATTGGTTGCCCAGTTACATCAAAGCTGTGCTATCAATTCTCAAGGTATTCAAAACTACCGGATGTGTTCCAGACAGACATTGTATTTTCTAATGGTTTTATATTTTGCTTTCTTTCTCCTTTTAACTTTTGTATATAATGCTGTAATTTATTTATGAGATACTGAATTTGTCTGATTCAATATTGTATGCTATGGCCGGACTTTTTTCTTTATCTTCAAGAAACTGTCAACTAAAACTGTCATCAAAACTGTTGATATAGGTTTCTTCAGTTTTTAAGCTTATCTAGCTGACTGGTTATGTATCAAACATACAGGCTTGACCAATAGAGCTAGAGGGCTGAAAATTTCAACATCTACTGTTCATATTATCTACAAACCACTCTTTTTGTTTTTTCAAAATTTTCATCTCGAAATAGATTTTTTAGTGGTGGGGGTTCAATTTTCAATCTAAGTTTATCCTAAATTTACCCCTCACTTTTTGTCCGTTTGTAGTGGTCACCTACCAACAAAAAGCGAAAACAGAGACTTATTCATTGATCGCTCCTTTTTCAAATATTTTAAATTGACCGACCTCAACACGGAATGCAGCCGAAAGTTTTCGTTTAGGGATGGCTCCTATGGAGTGACTACACAGACCTTTATGTTCATTTATTCACAATGTTCCATCTGTGTACTCACTATCCTCCGTCGGGTGTTCCTGGTTCTAGAATGTAGAATCAATTCCTTGAACATATGCTCACATTGCATCTGGTTTTTTATATATATATATATATATATATATATATATATATATATATGTGTGTGTGTGTGTGTGTGTGTGTGTGTGTGTGTGTGTATATAAATAGTGGTGGGTTTCGGAGCAAAGTTCTGAGTTGCTTCCCTTTGATTGGATGACCTCTTCTGCTGACCTGTTGTTTACTCTTTCAGTAATTGCTTTTTTGATAAGAGGTTCCCAGAACAAGAAAATAGTCCGACCGTATCACGCACAATGATCCATACACTCTAAAAAAAAAAAATTCAGGCAAGATTTGTCCAATCCATGTTTTCAATTTTCTTCTCAGAATGGTATTGATTCACAGAGACGTATCAAATGCATGATTATTGTTTATAACATTCATAGTGATTGATACACATGTAGGTATATCTGCCTGTACGTGACAGTATGTGTGTATAATCGAGTTCATTGCATCTTGAAATTAATCCATTCAAGAAATTTACAGGGTGTGGACACAGGGATGTTATTGTTATTCCAGCCTATTTTCATTTGAAAAATGGTGTCAATTTAGTCAAGAACTAGTTCGATAACAAGTTATAAAAAATCTGAAATGGTTGAAACGGAGAGAGAGAGAGAGAGGGCAGTAATTAGATGTTCATTAGCATTGTTAACTCCTAGATATCCAATTTTTTCTTCTTTTTCAAACCATGAAATTCTTGAAAACATCATATATTTCCTACAATTAGGTGCCGAAGAACCTGTACAACAATTCTAATTCAAACCGGTTCAGCAGTTCCAATGTTCAATATTTTTTTGCATGTTGACTTATAGTTATTTACATTTAAAATGTAAACAAACAATCAGATTGACCATAAGTCACCATTTTTCGATTCCTTGTGTTTTGGTCAACATTATACACAGATTTTAGCAAAATGGGTCAAGAATTATTAAATTTTCCCAAATGTTAACAGAAACGTTTTTGCTTATGAAATGTAAAGAAAGAATTGGATCCGCCATAACTCACTATCCCCCCCGGGTAGAAATCTCTCCACAAGCCTATGTACAAAATTTAATAGAAATGTATTTAGAAATAACAAAGTTATCCAATTGAGAAAAACCAGACAACAATGATGACAACAACAACAGACAACCACAAAAAATGACGGTCATCAGCTTTTTTTCCTTGAGAGACAAAAAACATTTTTATAAACAGTTCAGAATCCAGTTATCAATGATCATAATTTGTGAATTATCATTCAGTATGTGAATTAATAAAATAGACCTGTCTGAGAATAGATTTTCAGATCATAAAAAAAGAATTAAGCTGTAAATTAATAATGAAAAATATAAAGAAAATAAAAAATATATATATTGCTCTCTAAATTCCAGGAAAGAATTCAAACATCTGGAAATAATTCTTACCTCGAGTATAACATTTCTTTTCTTGGTTGTCATTAAGAAAAAGAACATTCTGGAAAAATCAACACATGTAAAAATTTCATTTTAAAGTCTACTTTTCAATTGGATCTCATGTGACCTAAATTTTCTAGTGGGTTGGTTTCTTGCAAAAGCCAAAAATCTGCCAAGCAGCAAAAAGTTTAGTTTGAAGGAAGGAAGAGACAGAAATTCCTGGTAAATTGCTCATTAAATTATAAGAATCCACGGACTCAAAGTCAATTCATTCAATTCAATCAATTATTAACCTTTCATATTTTAGACTGGCCATTGGAAAACATGATAACATTTAACCTTCCCAAGTCATAAACTGTTATAAACTTCTCTCCAAATGTCCTTTATTGTAAATATTGTATTTCTGACAGCATTAATAGACTTTTTAGATTTAAAATTTTCAAAAATTGATAATATTCTAAAAATTTTACTTTGTTTAGGCAGCTTTAAGAGCACTTTGTGATCATTGGATGCAAACATAAAAAAATGAGAACAATTTGACAAATTTTATTTAAAGATTGGAAAATATAAAACCAGTTTTATAATGGTTATATTTCTATTAGAACTAATGATTGAACGAAATATTAAACAGTGTCACATGACCACTTAATCTCGAAAGGATAAAAAGTCAACGGCTTTGAGTAAAATCAGTGGCGTCATTATGTCCAATTGCACATCCCTTGTTAATTCTTTCAAAATTTTTTTCAAGATTACTTTCTATATTTCTTAAGATCATGTATTTAGATTTTTCAGGATTCCTCACATACATTGTGACCCCAGAGCTCCAGTGGCCTTTGAGCCCCCGCAGTGGCGGAATCTGTCAGTCACACATGCTACTTCTGGTAAAACTCATCTACATTTTTTACCATTAAACAAAGTTGCTTTACATGATGCATGACACATGGGGCTTTAACGATCCATGGAAGTCTGATTATTGTAGCAATTGTGGGTCTTTTACGGGGCCAGGGTGCTAGCCCATAATCAAAGGTGGACCGCCTTAAAGGACTGAAGGGCTCCAACTGCCTATATTTACCAATAGCTGAGGTGAGGGAGTAGATTCATGTCTTTCCCAAGAGCATTATTACAAAGTGAATGCAATTGTCCCAGCTAGAGTTTGAATTAGACTTGCCTATTCCATTCTCCAAGCTGTCAACTGTTAGGCCGACCGCACCTCCTACATTTTATCATCTCATCAGGAAACCTTTTCTTGGTACTACTTTTCCAATGTAAGTTTCTTGGGCTTGCTAGTTGGCTAGCTATGTATATATGTAACACATATACAAACTGCACGAACAGAGCTAGAGGGCTGAAAATTTTAACATTTACTCTTTCTTATGGCTAGAAGACATAAATCCTTTGCCCTAAATAGGTTTATGTTGGGGATGGGGATTCTGTTTGCAATGTAAGTTTATACTAAATTTGTCCATTAGTTTATCCTCAGTAGCATTCATGCTTGTTTTGTTGAAAATTCAGACTTTTTTAGTGATCACTGCCCAACAAAAGGCAAGAGAAGCGACTTATTCAATGATCACCTTTTTTTTCAATAACACAGCATGCTGAAAGACATTGGTAACGTGACGGTTCCTATTGAGTATTTGATGCCTGTTCTCAGCAATCCTAGAGAAGACAAATAACGTCCTCAAAAATCAAAGGTATTCTTAGCTAATCTTGGTTTTAAGTATTAGGCTTCTTCTAGAGGCGAGAAAAGATCAGTAAAAAAAAGTACCAATGGTATGGATTTGTTCAAGGAGGAGCCGAACTTGCTAGGGAGTGACCCTCACACAATGATTTCAGGACCATCCTCTGTGGCACTTGGTACAAGACCTGCAGGATCAGGTGATGAGACTGCCGCAAATGGCCCCTGACTGCGGATTCTAAGTTTCAAACACAAAACATTCATGATAGAATAACTAAGACATGCTTGTTCAAAAGGTGCATGTTTAGAAGGGGCTGAACTTTATGGTGTGTGGAACAGTCCGGTGTAATTGGTATCTAAATAATGGGACACTGATGAGAGCTTGTTGATGATGATTGTAATAGCAACGATCAAAAGAGAAATATCTTCATTGATTGTAATAACAGCCAGAAAAAATTTTCTTCTAAATCCTATTTTGTCATCTACATCATAATTTAATCCAATCTTGTTCTATAGAAGAATCTAGCAGAAAAAAAAGCCTGATTCTCTTTCTCTCTCAAGAGAAATTTCTCTAAAATGTGGTTCGCTCAACTATCTCTAAAGCTATGCTCGTGAATGCTGGTGACATAACGTTTGGGTAAAAGACTATCCATTTCAAGATGAATTTTCATTGTAAATCAAACACCCCTTCATATCAAGAATTGTAAACCTGAAAAACTTCAACCTTGACACTGCGATGTCCAGTGCAAAGACCAACATATCTGGTGAATATCAACTTTGTGCAAGGGTCAGTTGTTGAGTTATTGTGATGCATTCACACAGAAACACACATGCACTGATTTCTAAAATTATAGTGTGATGACTTCACAACAACAAAAAAAATTATACTGTCAAAAATTCTTAAAGCTGATCTAAATCATATGAGAGGAGATGTGTCTGGTCATGTGACCATTTGAACTAAAACTTGAGTTAATGATTGGGTAATTATAGACAGCACAAAGGGAGCTGACTCAAAACAATAGGATAGGTATGTAATTATTTGGGTTAGTAGGAAACTAAGTCGTCCAAAACTGTCTATGGAACATATGGAACATAAACTTATCTAAAGTTAGGAATACTTTAAATATGAGGCAGGATAAAAAATTTACTACTTTTCAATCTTCCATATTAAATTATTATCTTAATGAATTATATAAGTATATTTTCAAAAACTAAAGTTAAAATAGTACAGGTCAGGTTAATTACTCAATAGAAACCATCACGAGACCAACATTTTTTGGCAGCTTGCCATGTTGGTAGTGATCAATTAAAAAACTGAAAAAAAGAGGTAATCATTGAATAAGTAATTTCTCCCTCTTTTCATTGGATCCCTAAAAATGCTGGACACAAAATAGGGACCAATTTAACATAAACGTACATAGTAGATTGAATACCTCACTAAGAATCTATTTTGAGGGTTAATTTTGAAAAAAATGATGCCCAGATTTTCTCTTACGCCATTGATGTGGACTGTATGCATGATACATTTGTAGACAGCCAGCCAGAACAACTTGAAAATTGAAGAAACCTATGTTGATAGTTTTTGTTGATGGTTTCCAATTAAAATCATTTAATCAAAAAACCATGGTCCCCAAAGGTGGCAAAGCAGTCTATTCCTTTTTATTTTTTATGTGGATGTGTTTGGGCATTCCAGCACTCCTGCCCATACTGTTTTGTCTACAGACTTGAAAATTGGCATCAGAAATCCACTAGACCTCTTCTAAAAATTGTTCTGCTTTCTTTTGGACTTTTTTGAGGCCCTCTTTTGGCGGGTATACTTTATAAATAACATGTAGATTCTAGAGAATCTAGATTTTAAAGTAGTTTTTTTTCACTCTATTTTAGATGTTTTCCTGTGGAAAATGCCACTGATGTCATAAATAGAATTTATTCTGACCATATTTATTCTTTGATGGAATTTTTTGTACATGACATCAAATTTTGATGCTATGGTCATTTGATTATTGACTGCAATGGCAAATCTAATTATATTATTCAATTGTAATTAAATCTGCCATCTTATATAATGGTAATTAAATAGATATAGGAAATAATATATATATATATATATATATATATATATATATATATATATATATATATGATGTTTCTGACAAGGAATTGATCTTAATGTCCTTTTGTTTGTCATATGTTGTGCTAACATCTATCAAATTCAAGATAGAATACGTGGATTGTTTGGAAAGTATCCAGCCATTTTTAATATCTTGAGAACTTGTTGCATGACCTCAATGTAACTCAGCAACCAATCAGAGGAGGCCTTACTGCATATGTACAAACAAATACTATCCCATTGGGTTACCCAGTCAGCATTGAAATGCTATTAAGTGACCTTGTGTACTGGGTGACCACCACATTCATGATGATGGAGTGAGTCATTCTCCACATCTGATGCAGATTTTTTTGATAAAAATGGTATTACTCAGATGTAATTCTGATTCGGATAACTACAAACTCTGGCTTTTCCCAAAGAGATTCCAGATTGTGGACGAGATCAGAGAGAGGGCGATGCAGCAGCTAATTGCAATCCTGAAAGAGGTCTGTTTTGAAAAGTGAAAATGATGTTGGGATGTGTATGAGGTCCCAAGGGAAGTATTCCGAAAGAGACTATGGTACCATTGCTTTTAAAGATTTTTTTGCTAATATCATATAGTTGGGTGTTCTCTGGATAGACACCATTTATATATATATATATATATATATATATATATATATATATATATATATATATATATATATGAGCATACGTGAGGGTGAGTCAATAATCATCAGCATTTTTGGTATGATACTTGATTAGAATAACAATACAGAAATTACTAATAATTTTTCAATATAGTCCCCTTGCTTTGTGATGTGCTTGCTCCGACATTGTATGAGTTTGAAGATGCCCTCAAAAAGGGAGTTTTTTGCTTGGCCTCCCAGCCATGTATGCACCACATCTTTCACATTTTGGTCCATGGCAAATTGATGACCTTCTAAGGTGTCTTTGAGGGAACTAAACAGATGGGAGCAAGTTCAGAACTATAAGAAGGATGCTCTAATACCTCAAATCTCAGTTCCTGAAACATTTGAACCATGTGGGCGTGCATTGTTATGCGAAAGCAAAATACCCTTTGACAGTAGTCGTAAGTGTTTACTTCAGATTGCAGGCACATTTTTAAACTTCGAAATTCATTCATACACACTCTGTCAAGGTTAAACACTGTTCCCATATTGTGCAGAAAGTTGTCAGTGGATTTCAGCCCCGGGTACACCTTCTGCCCATAAAAAGCAGGTGAGTGTTTGTTGTTCTTCCTCCGTGCAAACTGAGAGCAGAGAAACCATGTTTACTTCATGGTAGCACAAAGGCAACCGACTAATTTTCACTATAGCGATGACTAACACAACGCAATTTCACCCGTGTAAGCAAAACCCTGTATGGTCATCCTACTGAAAAATATAACAAAAGTGCAAATAATTATTGACTCATCCTCGTATATATATATAAATATAAAGTGGGAGAGATTCATACTGCATGTACTTACTTACATGTTCTGAAGTTCTAAAAATATTAAAAATTCATTAGATTTTCTTACTTATTAGTCAGTAATTAATAACCGACTTATAATGTTTTGAAATTATTTCTGATTAATTCCTGTAGAGCTGGAGTTCATTTATTTAACTTATCATCAAATCTCAAGTTGCAAAATATTTGCAATCTTACATCATAATTCTTGAAGATGAAGAGACTTTAATGAGAAAATTATATTGCATAGAATCCATAAAACGGAAACATCATCCAAGAATTCTCAGATACCTCTCCTCCACCTCCCAATCGTCTACAACGCCTGTGTCATGCACCAAGTTAGCCAAATGGAGAAAAGTATTTATTTCTGTCTTGAATGTCTGTTATTTTATCTTAATTATCGGCCAAACAGAGCACAATATCCTTGTATAGATTTTCAATAACAGACTCAAGATCATCCAGACGCATATAGTCATCCAGTCTGATAAGCTGACTATTTCAATATTTTATATTACTCTTTGAGACATGCTACCAAATTTATATAACTACACTCAATCATAGAGTAGTGGTGAGCAAACCGGTCACACAGATTATTACTACTCTAGTGAGTTTGATCAGTACATACTTGTGGTCTTCTACTGCACTAATCTAAACTTAGTAAATATGAGGGCCCCCTGCCATGAAATAAGATGAAGCCTCATGTATGTCATGTGAAAGCGAAACACCATTTGATAATAGACATAAGTGTTTGCTTCAGATTGCAGGCCTATTTCTAAACTTCGAAATTCATTCATAAATACACCATTGAGGTTAAGCACTGTTTCCATATTGTGCTGAAAGTCATCAATGGATTTCAGCCCCTGGTATTCCTTCTGCCCATAAAAAACATATCTTACGAGACAACCCCAAAGGAGTGTGACGTCCGGTGACTAAGTCCCGGTTTCTGTTACATGCATCAGTGTAGTGATCCTTGGTCGACACCTACAAGTTTTTATGACCACACCCTGGGCAGGATGCATGTCCACCAAAAGGATACCTCAACCAGGATCATACAGCTTAGAGTGTACTTAATTAGCTGCTGAATGCACAGGGAAATTTGTCCTAATGAAGAGTTTTTCACTCTCTTCGCTCATACTGGGAATTGAAACCCATTACATTCTGCATGTGGAGCAGACGTGCTAACCATTACACTATCCGAGCAGACTGCCCATGAAATGATGGTAAGAAACTTAGTCTCCCAGACCATAATTACTGAAGTGAGTTTGCTTCTCACTGAGCGCATTATGCTGCATCTAAAAGTTTTGACTTACCAAGAATTATCCCTCATTTACAATCTGACCTATTCACTGTGCAAAAATTCTTCACATGAAAATTCCATTTTGGATCTTTCCAATGCAGGGATAATACTCAAAGCAATTCATAGATTTTGATAACACAAGAAAGCATTAGAAACCATCGACCAAAACTGTCAGCCCAGGTTTCTTCAGTTTTTAGATAAGGCTGGCTGGCTGGCAGCTATCATCTATCTATGTATGTGTCTTTAAGAAGAGACTGCACCAATGATGTTAGAGGACTGCAAATTTAAACATTTACTCCTTATTATGTCTAAGAGAAACATTTTGTTTTTTTAAATAAGTTTTTAGTGACAGGTTGAATTTACAATGTAAAATTAATGTTAAATTGGTCCTCTAGTTTATGTCAGGCAGTGTTCACGTTTGATAAAAAAAAATTCAGACTTTTTTAGTGATCACTGCCCAACAAGAGTTGAGAGAAATGATTTATCCATCAATCACCTTTTTTTCCCCATTTTTTAATTGATCATCCCCGACGCGGTATGCTGCCAAAAGACGTTGGTCAAGTGATGGTCTCTATTGAGTGACCAACCAGACTTGTAAATCATCAAATCAACTGGCTAAGTGGACTACAAATTCATCTCCTTTGGAGTCTTTGTCTATAAGAATATCTATACACCTTTCCATGTGTGTGTGTTCATCTCAGGGCACTCCTGGTTACATTTTGGGGTTTACAACCCTACAAAATTTCTATGGGAACAACACTAGAAACCATCTAAAAACGCCTTTTTTTTTTTTCCAAAAAGAGCTTTTTTGAATCTGTATGGTCATTTTGGACCAACAATGTGCAAATCTCGTACTGGTACTTTTTAGATAATTTCAGATAAAAGATCTATTTTTTCGATAGACAATTTTTTTTTTTGATAATTAGTCATAGTACACGTGTGGGCTACAGTGGTTCATTTATGTAAGGTACAGATATGATTTATGATTTTAAATATGCTCTTATCTCTTTATGGATTCAGGATCTTAAAAAAGAATTGCATTGTGGTTAGTTTTCCGACATTGTCATGAAACACGATACAGTAGTTTTTCTTTACACTGCGGGTGTTGGAGACCAAGAAAGACAACTGCATTATATATAACTGAATTGTGGATAATCAAGAGTCAATTATGTGTATCAAACAAGTTCAACAATGAATGAAGGTGTTGCTTTCATCACAAAATCAAAGAAATTATGTGTAAAACACCATGTAATTATATGTTAATTGATTGCAAATTGGAGAAATCTAATATTTTAGTCATATTAAGTAAGTCTTTTGATGAAATTCCGTTTTTATTTTTGGTTTTCTGGATGTGAGGACAAAATAGGATTGGTTTCAAGCAGTTCGGGAATTTAAAAATTAGATATTGATGAAATGCCAAAAATGTTACAGAAATCAATTTAGTTGAGACCACGTGCAACAGACAATCTATTCACAGATGGAACTTGAAGAAAGAAAAGCCTTGAGATCCTCTCCTCTAATAGTTGATGATATAAAACATCACTGTGTTGACATTTTCTAGTATATCATCATGAATAATTAAAATATCAAACACATCAGTATCCTTTCATTGAGAGGAACCCGAGAAGAAGGGCAAGGTCATTAACCTTATACATGTCTCTTTGAGTCTCAAAATATTTCAAGTAAGATTATCCCAGTAGATTCATAGTATCTGACATTATTCCATGCCACAAAGATGTCATCATCAACATGGATTTTCACGTTCCTATTTTGTATACAAGACCGAATCATAACCTTCTCCTGTTTTTGGGTGGAAAATGTCAATACACACATGAGGTGTCTGGAAAACAAACAAACCAAAACGTTGCGGAAAAAAAGGCAGACAATGACAATGACGATAAAATCCCCAAACATTACCATCTAATATTGGTAATAGTTCATCTAATGAAATATCAGGAAATGCTCTTTTGGTAGACTATTGGTCTGGAGATTGTAATGTCAAATCCTAGAGGTACCTTCCTGCTTTATAAATAACAGTACAGGAATAGCTCAACTGAAGCAATATCAAGTGGAATTAAGACTAGATTTTAATCAAATATGTTCACACACACACGCACATATATACAGCACAATTCAAAATTAAATCATATCCGTTATGGAAGATCGCAACATCATAATCGACGTGAATTTTTTTAAACAATTCATAATGTCATCATCATCATCAGTCTGTTAGCATCCATTGTTGGACATAGACCTTCCCCAAGACCTACCAGACCTCTCTCTCATGGGAATTGCAGAGCTAGTACTTCATAAATTTATCTAGCTTGTCACGGCATCTTATTTTCTATTGACCACAGTCTTGCAACTGATCTCTAGGGATCCATGTTATGAGTTGCAATATCCAACCTCTATTTGTCATTCCTACAACTTGTCCAGCCCATTGCCATTTGAGTTTTCTAACAGTTTCTATGATGTCATGGACTCCTGTCTTTTTTCTAATATACTGTGTTGTCTTATGATCTCTCCATGTGAGGCTGAGCATGATTCTCTCATGAGCATATTGCATGGTTTTCAGTTTAAGGACCAATCTTTTGGTTGGGTTCCAAGTTTTAGCTCCATAAGTGATTATCAGGAGCATGCATTGGTTGTATACCCTTTATTTTAGGACTGACCTGTGGGATTTTCTTGTTTTCAAAAGTCGAGCTTGCTCAGCTAAAAGCTTGCCACCCTAGTGGGATTCTTCTCTTGATTCCTTACTCTTTTGATGACTTCATAGAGACTCGCTGCCCTTGGCATATGAAGTGGTCTACTTGCTCCAGCTCAGCATTTTCGATTTTTATCGTTGTGTCTTTGTCCCCAAGATGTTTATTGTATATGACATTTGTTTTGCTGAAGTTCATGTAGAGGCCAACTTTCTCGCTTGCTTCATTTAGTTCATCTGATATCATTCGGAGATCGTAAAGGTTCTTTGCAAAGTGGACGATGTTGTTAACAAATCTAAGGTTAATTAGGTATTCTCTGCCTATCCTGATTCCTTTATATTCCCGTTATAAGTTTTGGAAGATCATCTCAAGGTAGGCTGTGAAGAGTTTTGGTGAGCTTGTGTCACCTTGCCTCATTCTTTTTTTTAGTTGAAAGGGCTCAGAATCTTTATGTAGCCTGATGAAAAAACTGCTGTATCCGTAGATGTCTTGCAGTTCTCTCAAATATACAGGGTCTACACCTTAGTGTATTATTGTTTCAATGACTTTAGGGATTTCCATTGAATCAAAGGCTTTTTCAAAGTCAACAAATGCTACAGCTAATGGCATTCTATATTCTGCTGCTTTCTCTTTTAGTTGGTTCACTGAATGGAGATAGTTGATGGTTGAGTAGCTTCTTCTGAAGCCAGTTTGTTCCTGTGGTTAGTTCTCATCAAGTGTTTT
>OY735231.1:33996868-34069368 GCA_963457665.1 Thysanoteuthis rhombus | reverse complement strand
ATTTGCGTTCAGTTCACACTATTGTCCTTGGGAAAGGGATGTATCCATCTCTTCCCCCCAAGCAAATGAGTCAAGGGCCACTGCAGCAGGCTGAATCCCATCACCTCTCCATGTCTCCCACTTACTTGCGGATGGTCTACATACAACTGACCTTAAAAGCCTGAGAAAAAAAACAATAATCAGTTATCAAAGAATTTTCACAAGAGAAGGTCTGATAAGACCATCAATAGAAATTGTTTCATGTCCAACATCTTTTTGCTGCATGGCATGTCGTAATGGGGGTGATAAATTAAAAAATTTGGAAAAAGGGGAGATCAATGAAAAATTTTGCTGGCTTTTTAATTTCCAAAAAAAAAGCATGAAGGCTGCTGGACTCAAACTAAGGGACAAATTTTGCATAAATTTGCATTGCAAATTGAACACTCTGCAAAAAAACTATTTTGCGGTTGTCAAAAAACAAAAAAAAACTATGTTTTTTGTAGACATAATAAGGAGTAAATATTCAAATTTTCATCCTTCCAGTTTTGTTAGTGTGACCAGATTCACTTTGAAACTGAAGAAACCTATTGCAACAGTTTTAGTTGAGAGCTTCATTGATGCAGTCCTGGAGGCAAGACACATACATAGATAGACAGACTCTCTAAAAAACTGAAAAAAAACCTATGGCGATAGTTTGGGTTGACATCTTCATTGGTGTGGCCTGTATGTGCGATACATACATATATACATAGCCAGACAGACAAACTCACTTAAAAATTGAAGAAACCTGTGATGAAAATTTTGGTTGACAGCTTCATTTGTGCAACCAGTATGTGCAACATATACATATATATAAATCCAACTAACCAGCCAGACAGACAGACAGACTCACTTGGAAACTGGAGAAACCTACAGCAACAGTTTTGGTTCATGGTTTCTAATAAAAAGACAGAAGGAAAAGACAGAATTGATGTCTTGTGTCGAACAACAGACTTCAAGTTTCTAGCATTTTCTATTTTGAGATTAGCAGTCCAAGAACAAATTCTGGTTTAATTGTTGAGATTTAACTGCTTGAATTAGTCACATTGTTCGGATTCATATGAGAACCAGTGAATCCAGTCTACTAGGAACATAAAACAAGGTTATAAAATGTTAGAACGAGAATCTAGTTTCTGAGATGCCCTGGTGGCGGCATATTTTTGTAATCTTTCAGGAATAAATGCAGTTAGGGGCAGGGAATGTCAAGATAAACTGCACGGTATCATTTACCACAATATGTACATTCATATTATATACAAATCTATATATATCTATATATATATGTCTAGCTAGGTCTCTCTCTTTCTCTCTCTCTCTCTCTCTCTCTCTCTCTCTCTCTATATATATATATATATATATATATATATATATATATACATATATATATATATATATATATATATATATATATATATATATATATATATATATATATATGGGTACATATCCTGGTAATTCTTATTCAATCATATACACACACACACACATATATATGTATATATGTACATGAAATATGAGCATATATATATATATATTTATCAAAAAAATCTCACCATCTCTCTTTCTCTCTCTCTTTATATATATATATATATATATATATATATATATATATACGGGTGTATATCCTGGTAATTCTTATTTAATCATATATATATATATATATATATATATATATATATATATATATATATATATAAACATCACACACACATATATATGTATATAAAGTATGAGCACATATATATATTTATCAAAAAAATCTCACTATTTCTCTCTCTATCTATCTATCTATCTATCTATCTATCTATCTATATGTATATGTATATATATATATGTGTATATATATATATATATATATATATATATATATACATATATATATATATATATATATATATATATATATATATATATATATATATATATATATATATATATATAAAGTATGCACACATATATATTATGTATATGAGGTGGGTCCATAAAGAAATTGAACTTTCAGAGCAGTGAATGAATGAGACGTTTCAAAGTGTTCGTTACTGGAATATTACGTAGCAGTGACTCTGACAGATTGATAAAAGAACTGCGTCCACCTACACTTGTCATTTTTTGAGCTACACATGCCAGACTGTCTAGTGTGCATGGCTTTTTTTAACTCCAAGTTGAAAAATGAAATATTTTGAGGAGCAACTTGTTTGTATTAAATGAAGAAACACTTTTTTAGAGACAGTTCTCTTATTTCCTATTGCAAAATTATACGTGTTAGAAGTGCACTAGACACCTGTTCACTACGGCATGTGTAGCTCAAAAACTAATGAATGTAGCTTGATGCAGTATATAACAAGAGCAAACACACACATATATACATATATGTATATACAGGGTGGTTTATGATTAATATCCTATCAGAAATCAAATATAACCTTTGTATATCAATTAATTTTTCCACTGGGATCACCCAGTGAATCAAAAATTTTTCCAGTAGGGAGTTTCTTTTCACCCACCCTGTATACATAGTTTCGCATACATAGAATATTCAGTGCTTCATGGTGACTATGGGTTTCATTCTAGTGAATTTTCTATGTACATTTATTTATACATGCTCTGTCTCCAATATTGAGCAATCTTCATTCATAGATAACTCAACCCTAAAAAATATCTGTGTAAATATATATAATTATGAATACATTATATTACTTGAAACTCTATTTGAAATGGCCACCCATCATTAAAAGGAGAATGTGTCACTTGGCCTAGACAGCATAAATAGAATAAACAATCAGAGAAGATGGGTGTTGCTGCTGGAATGGAGCCTGCGACCGATTACGTAGCAGCTTTACATAGTGTTGAGCTGAACAGCCCGCTGGAAAGGCAAAGGCCCAAATGACTGCTTTAAATAATAAATGATAACTGCTAAAGCGGCTACATAATTGATCACATTTGCTTTCATGGTTTATTCTATTTACGCTTCTAGGCCAAGGGATACATTCTCTGTGTAATAACGGATGGTCATGTCAAATAGAGTTTCAAATAATATAATGCATTCATAATTATTAAGTCGGATTATACATCCATTTCCAATAATATATATATATATATATATATATATATATATATATAGTGAGAGAGAAAGAGAGAGATTGATTGATAGGTAGATAGATAGCTACACATATTTATATACAATATGCATTAATAAGTTGATAGCCAAAAACACTTATTTGCTGAATTTTGATCTGAAATTTTCTGTGTAATCTTCAGTCTATGTGATTAATATTCACTACTAAATTAAATACACTGACAAGGAAGGAGTTTATATTGAAAAAGTTGTGTAGACATGTTGGTGTATATGTGTGTGTGTGTGTGTGTATATATATATATATATATATATATATATATATATATATATATATATATGAACAAATGAATGGCTTTTGAATATTTTTTTTGTGCGGGGGAGGTTCCATTGAATCTTAATCAGTGGGGCCTATATGCAGAACAGCCCTCCAACCTATGTAGTAGAGTTTTAAGGTGAAATACATATATATATACCCACCTTGATGGGCCATGGCATGTAAACCCATGGTTTAAAGCAGAATTTCCCCAAGCGGATTATGCGAAAGAAATCCTGGGGTTTCGCAAAAGAATTCTGGGGTTCCATGAATTTTATTGAAAATTTATTTCATGAAAAAATGGTAGTCGCCATTTGCGAAATAATAAGTTAGCACAAAAACTAAATATCACAACCCTAACCCTGACTCTGCACCAGATACGTGAATTCAATAATCTAATATTAAACCAAATTTTTAGAGTGTACTAGAGTTCAAGAAGCAGTGACATTCGTTGGATTAATCTGCTTTTAATAGATTTTCCTCAGAACTGATATAAATTAATAATGAAAAACATAGCAGTAGCAAGATTTCTATGAACACTGACATTATTATTATTCTATACTCCCAGCCACTTTAAGAACGACCTGATCACCTTTTCCTAATTGTTTTAGATAAGAAGAAACATACTAAACTTAGAATAAATGAAACAATTTAACTAACAACTAAGGTCATGTGAAAGTGAACCCCAACCCCGGGGAGCAGATTAAAGTGATAAAAAAAAAAAATTCCATTTTTAAAATTTTTATGTTTCATTTATCATATGTTTTTTTATATAGATATATTCTCTCTGTGAAATAATTTCTTTTTCATTTAATGTCTTATTAAAATTAGGGTGGTGGGGGCAGTCCATGAAATATAGCTATGGGTTCCACAATTTTTAGAAAATTGCATAAGGGTTCCACAACAAAGTAAGTATGGGAACCACTGGTTTAAAGGATGGGGTCACATGTCAAACTCCATCTTTATATTTCATTTGCCCAAGCTCAGATGCTTTTTCATGCATCTACTTAGGGGGCACCTGCAGACCTGCAACAAATCCGGTAAACACTCCTATATCCATTTCTTAATGATATAATTATCTGCATTAGGAATAACAGTGCAGACATGGACAGTGAATAAATATATATATATATATATATATATATATATATATATATATATATATATATATTGTTTATTCACTATATATATATATATATATATATATATATATATATATATATATATATACTGAAGAGATGTAATACATCGAAACAGCTGTCTGTGGATGACACAATAATTAATGCTCCTCTATTCAGGTAACTCATCCATTGTAAGCTTATGCAATGCTCTTCCATAGGAATAGAGTACTCTGGTGGATAAGGAGTTTCTGCGTAAATGAATATATTGCTTGAATCCAGCCTTACTGACCACCCAGTTCCGTAATCCAGAGGTAGTATATTGGCCTCTGGGTCTGATGTGAGGGTTTCAATTCTGCCTCGCAGTACTGGATGAGATAAAGTCTATAGCCACACTGAGGAGATGTAATACATCAAAACAGATGTCCGTGGATGACACAATAATATATATATATATATATATATATATATAGTCTCGAAGGCTTTACTGCTTTAAACACTTAAAAATCTTTTAAAAAATGTTTTGTTTTTTTTTGTCAATTCATCACTCATTTCTCAATAACTGTTGATGTAATTAATGGAATTTTCTTGAGTGTTTCTTTATGTTTTACACATACTTTGATATCTTAGCACTAAGTGTAAATTTTCTCTTGTTGGGATCATCAGTTGTTTAACATGTGACTCTTCCAGGGACTTTAAAACCAAAACACTTATATTAACATGGCACCCCAGCAGCGTTGATATATATATATATATATACAAAGTACAAATTAGGAATACAATATGATGTAATGCAATATCTGAAGCATGATTGGTTTATTTCATAACAAATTCTATTTGTACATCTTTTCTTTTTCTTTCTTCTTTTCCTTGTTTAGTTGTTGGTCACTGCTTATTATGTTTAATATAGTGGAGATAATTTACTGTAGTCTGTAAGTTATAAATTAGCAGGGTTACTGTAAACACTTTCTTTATCAGTGTGTTGTTAAATCATCAGCTGTTTACGGTACGTTTCCTCTCTGGAAGTACTTTTTCATTTTATTTTTATCATTTTAATTTGCTCCCCAGTATTTGGGTTCACTCTTACATGACCTTGATAGTTACTTTAATTGTTTAATTGCTTAATTTTTGTGAAACCTCACTCCTTTATATATTTCAAGCTCTACTCTAAACCAACTTATAATTCAATGTTGAATGTATTGAGCATTTTATGAAATGAACCTATCGTATATCGAATATTGTATCATATTGTATTATATTTCATCCCTGATTTGTATTGTGTATATATATATATATATATATATGTAAGTGTATATCCATATATACATTAAGTATGTATACTGATAAATGCATTAATTATTGTATACATCCACACTCACACACACATAGATATATGTATATATATATATATATATATATATATATACATATCATTGTGTCATCCACAGACAGCTGTTTCGTTGTATTACAATTCTTCAGTGTGGCTATAGACTATCCATTATCCCATCCAGTACCACAATGCAGGATTGAAACCTTAGCTTCAGACCTGGAGGCTAGTATCCTCCCTCTACTCCACAGAACTGGACAGTCAGTGGGATTGAATTTAAGTGATATATTTATTTATTGTATATATTCCTCATCTACCAGAGTGCTCCATTCCATGTTGGAAGAACATTACATAAACTTACAATGAACAAGTTACCTCACTTAGAGAGTGGTCAACCCTGAATAAGGGAGCGTTAATTATATATATAAGCTCTCCATATATATATATATATATATATATATATATATATATATATAATTTACAATGAACGAGTTACCTCACTTAAAGAATGCTCAACCCTGAATAAGGGAGCGTTAATTATGTATATAAGCTCTCCATATATACATACATATATATATATATAGATAGATAGATAGATAGATAGATAGAGAGAGAGAGAGAGAGAGAGAGGGGGAGGAATTGACAGATGAGAATGGTAAGTATAAATATTAAGATACACCTGCTTCGGTTGCAGATAAGAATTCCGAAAAGGAAGTTAATTTTAGTTCCAACATTTGCGCCTCTTCGTCAGTTACGATCCTTGTTCGGGAATCACTGCTGCATGTTTTGTTGTGGATGTTGTCATGGTTGTCTTTCTTCTTCATCCCGGTGCAACTGATCAATAATCACATATGACCACAGCTTCAGAGACTGGGAATGACCATTACTTTCATTTTCTATTGTTTCCAACCCCCCCACCCCCACCCCCGGCACCAGCACCAGCATCAGCATCAGCATCACCATACTTCTTTATTGTTCTTTTCATTATCATTATTGCAGTTTTCATTATTGTCATACGTATGTATATATCATTAACATCACCATCACCATCACCATTGTCAATATCTTTATTTTCATCATGAACACCAGTTATCGATATAATCATAATTTGATAGAGAATATAAGCATTATCATAATTATCTTTTGAAATATGGTGATTATCATTATCACTGTAACTTAATCAATGCTATTTTTTTTAATTATTATTAGTACGCATTTAGTTTCTGCACTTATAGCAGCTGTTGATTTTCACATGAGATTAAGGGAAACTCATCGGTTGCTATTTAAATATTCCATCACCATTCTCAGTATTCTATCTAGTTTTAGTAACGCTGTCATCTACATGGTATCAATTCTTCCATTGATTTCCAGCCTCTTTGCAAAGTTCTTCAAAAACTTCTCCAAGTGTGACAAAGATACGCAAATTGAGAACCATGCAACATGCACGTGAAAGAATTATGCTGGGCCTCACAAGGAGAGACCACAAGACAGCACAGTTCATCCGAGGAAAGACAAGAGTCAGGGACATCATAGAATCCATTAAGAATCTCAAATGGCAGGGACTGGCCATGTTGCAAGAATGGCAGACAATCGATGGACATCACTACTCACGATATGGATCCCCCGAGATCACATGCGCAACCGAAGCCGGCAGAATATTAGATGGAGAGACGAGCTTAACAAGTTTAGAAAGTACTGGCTCGGCAACGTCCATGATGGAGAATCCTGGGGAAGGTCTATGTCCAATGACGAGCATTAAAAGACTGATGATGATGATGATGATGATGATGATGATGATGATGATGATGATGATTGTCATCATCATATTCTACGATTTTCTTAGTATTTCTTGGAAGGTCCAGACATTTCTCCTACTTATCAAGTCCCTTGTTGGTTTTACTCTCCTGTCTATTGGAACAGTGACATCCTCAGTCTGACGTTTTTTTTTCTTTTTTCTGATTCATGTGTATTAGATCAGGTCATTTGGATTAGATTGGGTGATCCATTCACTCCTTCTGGACCAATTTGTTGCATCAATGACATGTTTCTGCTGTTATGTTTAGTATTTTCCTGGATGGTAGTTCAATTCCTTTTGTTGCTTCTCTCTTCCCTGTGCTGCAACTGTTCGGGACAGTCAATCAAATCTGTCACCCAAACTGTAAACATTGGTTTCTGTCACTTTTTAAGTAAGTCCGACTGGCTATGTACGTATCATGCATGCTGGTCACACTGATAGAGCAGGAGGGTTGAACTTTTAAACATTTACCCCTTATTATGTCTAGAAAAAAAATTTAAAAAAATATTTTGAACCTCCCCATAAATAGGAGTTTTAATCGGGGGTGGAACATTTTGCAATGTAAGTTTATGCTCATTTGATCACTTGGTTTGATTCACCCTTGTTTTTGAAACTTCAGACTTTTTTAGTGATCACTGTCCAAAACAAATGCGTGAGAAGTAACCATCCCCCCCAAAAAAAAGCAAGAGAAGTAGCTTATTCATTCACTCCTTTTTCGAAATTTTTTCAATTGATCACCCACAACACAACATGCTACCGCAAGACATTGGTCGCATGACAGTTTCTATCAAGTTACTAACCAGACCTGTGTTTTTAAGAAACACCTTGTGTTTCAAGAATGTTGGTGGTACTATAGTCTGTATACGAGGTGGGGGTACCCCAAAACAAATGGAATTTGAATATGACGTACAAACTGGATGTATTCACACATTGCACGTCCTTTGATACTGATATTGATGCTTAGAGGAAATCTCATTATGGTGAAATTCTACCTTCTCACTTCTCACAACCATCATGGGAAAAACCTCCTGCTGCCCGAGAAAAACAGGCTTAATCTTCTCATTGAGTAAAGACGGGTAGGTCAGGAATGTGCCCTGATGTCTACAGCATAGATCAAGGTTATAAAAAAAAAAAAATACAATATCTCATCGGACTGGTATCATTATCCCGAATCTCTTTAAGCCAACACCACCTTAGCCGCAATTCCATTGTCTGTTTGACCATTCTTCCAACTCATCATGTTGCAGCCTTGCTAATGACCCGGAAATAAAAGAAGTGAATTTGAGAGTATTCTTCAATACTCCATTGTATTTCAAAAAACACTGGTTGACTTTTTATCAGTTCAATGGGGTCATTTTTTTTATAGGACCCTATTTTGACAAGTTATTAAGAAAAAACCTATTGTGAAATTTGAATTATATGTTCAATTTATGTATGATAAAATAAAAATAGAATTGAAACAATTTATTGAGATACAACAATTAAGATTATTTTTTGAGTTGAATTATTTTAGTAAATTAATTTACTTCTGTAGTTCAATTTGATAATTCCTAGTTTACAAGAACAAACTAAATGGAGATAATACGATTTATTACAGAAATTGAAATAATGGGAATGATGAGTTTGTAAACACACTATAAAACTATTTATCAAAATATTAAAATTATCTTTTACCTTGCAGTCCGTAGTGTATTTCATAACAGAATGACTTTGTAAACATTTAACAAACTACCTGGTGTGCTATTTTGGCCATTTTATAGCCAAATCTGGCCTCTTTGAAAAGCAGTTTTTGGTTTGGCCATTTTCAAACTTTGGCCATTTTGAGCGAGTTGCCGTAGTATTTTTAATAAATTCTTATCTTTCGTAAGCACAGTATTGCAATGTTTTATAAACACTCATTCATCATTGTTACAGATTATTTTTCATACTACTATTTACCTTCATCGTGATTTTTCTTTCCAGTTATTTTTTAATCGCAACTTCACTCAGGCTGTCACCGCAAACTTGTGATAGAAAAAAAGGACTGGAAAATAAATAACAAGATAAAAAGTAAAATAACATTTTTTAAAAATCAATAATAATTACAATTCTTAAACTAATAAAAATTGATTATAAGATATTTATTTTATTTATTTATATTCTTATAGTGGAATTAGAAAAAAAACTATAATGAAATTATTACAAAATATTAAAATTATTCTTACCTTACATTACCAGTACTATCTTTTATAGTCGATAATTTCAATATTCTAATAAACAGTTTTATAGTTTGTTCACAATCTGATCATTTCCATGATTTCAATTTCTGTGATAAATTGTATTAACACTATATTTTTTTCTGCTAACAATAAATTGATAGATATAAGTTAATTCACTAAAATAATTCGGCAAAGTCAGCATCGGCTAAAAAAGATTCGGGATGATGAACACCACTGTATCCTATCATGGCAAACCAATTCCAAGACCCTACTGAGATGACTGGTGATGTGACTAAGTACATGAAAATTCAGTTCCTGTTTCGTAAAATAAACCAACAGTAGGTGCCAAGTCTTGAAATAGTTTTGGTTGCTATAATTTCTGATGCCTTACCTGTAATATTTTCCATCTTCAAATATTATTCATGCACACACGCGCACGCAAGCACACACATATTACCATATACATACATACATGTAAACAAAACCCCCACACTCAAAATACACACGCATGCACACACTCATGTAAAGGAGGAGGATATGGTGAGTCATTCATCGTTATCAGATATCTTTGCCAGGTTCGGTGCCAACTGTTGTTGCCATTCGTAGATCTGATCATTAGACCGATTCTGTAGAAGTCTTGTACACAAAGTTCTCTTTTACTCTTGGAACAATTTCACAAGAGAAAAAAAAATATCTTCGAGGAAAGAGATAGAAGGCTGGCAAAAATGTCTCCATTACTGGCAAAGACAAAAAAAAAAAAAAAAAAAAAAAAGACAGGAAAAATTAAAGAATTGTGAAAAAGTTAAAAAAAAAGGGCGGATCAATAAGTCCGTAGCATGACACATAATCATTAGTTAAATTTTGATCTGGCATTTTCACAGCATAATGTTCGATTGATGCGATTTATATCCACTACTGAGTTACGTGTATTGACAAGGGAGGAGATTGTGTTCAAAAATAGATATTCATTTTGTAAAATAAATGTTTTTTCATCATTTGGCTGCAGACTTATTGATTCACACACACACACACACACACACACACACACACACACACACACACACATATATATATATATATATATATATATATATATATATATATATATGAGAGAGAGACATTGGCAGAAAGAGAGACAGAGAGAGATGAATGAAGATTCCTTATAATTCACTCTTATGTTTTTCCTTCTTTCAGAATTTCTTCCTCTTTTTCTATTCCTCACTCTTCCTCTAACTCATTTTCTTTCACTATCTCTCACTTCCTCTCCCACTCTTTTCTCACCTCCTTTACTCTTTCTTTTTTTCTCTCACTTTCCCTCCAGCTCTTCTCTCACACCTTTACTCCATCTTTTTCTACCCTCACTTTCTCTCCCTCTCTTCTCCTACCTACACTTCTCTTTCTATTTTCACTCTCACTTTCTCTCCCCCTCTTCTCTCTCCTCCTTTACTCTTTCTTTTTCTTCTCTCACTTTTTCTCCCTTTTATTACTGTCAGTCTCCTTTCCTAATTACCCCACTCCTTTTACTCTTTTTAGAAACCTTCAACCACAATTTTCAACATGGGGTTTCTTCAGTTTTCAAGTTGGTCTGGCTGGCTGACTATGCATGTCATATGTGTACAGGCCATACCAATGAAACTGAAGAGCTGAAAATTTAAACATCCAATTCTTATTATGACAAGAAAAAACTTTCCTCTTTTAAAAAATATTACCTCCTAAATAGGTTTTTAGTGGGAGGTTCAATTTACAATGAACTTTTATGCTAGATTGGTCCATCTGTGTGTGTTTGGCAGAACTTACACTTGTATTTTGTGAATTCAATCCTATTTAGTGATCACTGCCCAACAAAAAGCGAAAGAAGTAACCTTTTCACTTATCACCCTTTTTCCCAATGTTTAATTGATCACTCCGAATACAGCATGCTGGAAAACGATGTTGGTCATGTGACAGTTTCTATTGAGTGACTAACCAGACCTGTCTTTTTTTTTTCTTTCACTTTTCATTCTTTTTACAATTTGTTTGAAAGGTTTCAATAAAACCTGGCAGGAAATCGATTGGGAAATGTTTCTCCGACTAAAAAGTCAATAATTCTTTCTTATGAGAAGCCAGTCGTGAAAGGGTTATCTTATGGATTATGGATTCCTGTTCATATGACAAGAGTATTAACCTTCAAACACACTCACACACTTATACATGTGTGTGTGTCCTTGTAAAATGTACACATGCTTCCAGATATATATATATATATATATATATATATATATATATATATATATATATATATATATGACAATGTGGGAAGCAAAATTTGGCATTAGAAATTAAACTGTTTATCAAATCAACATGTTTCATTGGGTTAGCAACTTTTCCAGAATGTAAAGGAAACAAAAGTGATGGATATTTTTTATTGGATTGTTATTAACATGTTATCAAATTGGAGATGTCATTAATCTAAATCACCCAGAAATGGTTTATGGGTGTTCAAAACAGTCCAGCTTTATTTCCTAATCTGAATTTCTGTGGTGAGAGTGTTTTGGTGTCAAATTACAATTTTGTGTAGTCCTTGGTAGAAAAGAGTGTGTGTATCTTTAGGGGAATTCACATCGCGAATACTCTAAGAATTTCTTTCGATTGTGTTTCCGTTGCGTTCTGAAGAAGTCACAAACCTAATGAAATACCTAATAAACAGTTTAATTTCTAATAACTAATTTTTCTTTCCACATTGTCATTTTTAACACCATCCTGTTGGATGAATTAAATCATATCCAAGCACTGATCATATATATATACATGCATACCTACTATTATAAATCTCTATGCAACAACATGTACACATATGTATCATATTGTGTGTGTACATACTTTTATTTATAATAGTGGGTATGTTGGTATATATATATATATATATATATATATATATATATATATATTAATGTGTGTGTGTGTGTATGTATGTACTTATATAAAGGTATTTGCACATTCAATTGAATGTGGTAGAATAGGATTTTCTAAAAATGGTCATTGTTTTGTTTTTATAATTTCAGACTGCTCTCTAAAAGTGATCACTCAAATAGTTCACTAATTTTGAAAAACTGCTGTTTCTGAAACCATTATTAAAACTGATAATATGGAATGTATTTCATGTGGCAATTGTCCAAAATTATGATTCTAAATAAGAAACCACATATATCTATATATATAGATCCATCAATAACTCTGTAGACTAATGATGAAAGAATTCATTTTATATTAACGTTCACTCATCTTTCAACATAATCTCCTTCCTTGGCAATACATATAACCCAATGTTTCTCCATTAATCACAACGATTGAATACAGTGAAAGTTTCAGATCATAATTCACATTACTACTCATTCAGGCCTTGGATTTATTGATGCACTCACCTTTGTATAAAAACGAGAATTTGTTTGTTTTCAGTGCTTCTTCTCCGTTAAAATTTAAACTGTCACCTGAGGTTTAAGCCTCCTAAAAATTAGCACTGTTTGTCCACATGGACATATAGCATAGTGGCTAGAGAATCAGACAGAATTACTACAAGTAATCTAATGGTTCTAGGTTCAATCCCAGTGTGAGACAATAATACTACTACTACTGCTGCTGCTAAGAAGGGAGTGCGGTTTATATACCCCTGTCGGTTTGTTACCTGATGATACCTGATGAAGGCCGTAGAGTACAACGGCTGAAACGTTGTATGAAAAACAACCAAGATGAGGATAGTCCGAATAATAATAGAAATAAAAGTTCTCAATGTAATAATACAAAATAGGGCAATATTTACTGAAGATCTCAGGCGTTTTCTTGCTCTAATCTTAAGTATGTATACGTATATAAATATATATATTTTAACATTTTAACATTGAACACTCTATAGCTTCAACTTTAATAATTAACACTTCCTCCAGATGAAAGGCTTCATGGGCAAATTCAAAGAGACCTACATATACCTGGAGATAGACAAAAACTGCATCTTCTACATCAGATATATAGATGACATTCTTCTTATATATACAGGAGATGAAGCCGAACTAGAAAAATTCTTCACACACATAAACTCTACACACAATTCGATTAAATTTGATTACGCAACACCTACTGACTCCATAGCTTTTCTAGACACCTGCATATACATGAATATTAATAGAAGCCTCCAAGCCACCTTCTACACTAAACCCACAGACACTCACAACTACCTTCACTCTGAATTGGCCAAAAACACCTGAAAAAAAATTATTTTCAAAAGCATTTAGAATTAGGAGAATTTGCTCTACGGATAATGAACTCAACAGACACAATTACAACTTACTACAACATTTCACAAGATGAGGATATTCACTTGAAGATACAAATAACCAAATAAAAAAAGCCACTACAATACCCAGTGAAGAAACCCTTACACTCTCTAACAAAAATAGATCTGACCGCATACCACTTATAACCACCTACAACAACACACTCCCACCCTTGGCACATATAGTTAACATGAGATGAAATATGCTCAACCTTAAAACAAAACTCAAAGAAATATTCAAAGAACCATGTTTCATTGCCTACCACAGACCTAAAAGCATCTAAGATATGATTAGCAGCAACATTATAATAAACAATAAAGTCTCACATAGCAACATTCCTGAAGCCGCTAAATTCTTCCAACTGTGTAACAAAAGAAAATAGTCTATGCTACAACCGCCCGAAGTACACCAACACCTTCACTAGCTCTACCAAAAACAAGACTTTCTACATATACCATAAGTCTAACTATCATAGTAAAAATATTATATACTCCATAGAATACAATAGATGCAAATGACAATACATAGGCAAATCTGAGTGGCAATATGAAAACTTGATAACGATTGACACAGAATCAAATCACCTGACCGTCACAGTCCACTCCCCATAGAACAACACTTCTGTACCCCCTGACATAATTTTGTTACAGACACCAGATTCAGAATCATTGAAAAATAGAAAAAAAATAGACCCACAGACACAACAAAAATTTTTAGAAAGACATGGAGATATGTAGATTAACAAACTTGGAACTCTCTCCCTTAACACTAAACAACCTGAACCATACAGATCCCTAACCTCATAATCCTCCCACTAATAAAAACTTCACATTCACACCCAACCTGCCTTCATGTATATCCAATTTTGAGAACTTCACACAGTCACACAGACCCCTACCTATAAAAATCTTTGTATGGTATTTCATTTGTACAACTCATAGCCAACAGACTTTCCTTAATCAGTGAGAATACCATAAATGAAGTTCCTTGACCTCATCATCCCACCATCTGGACTATCCCCAACCTACCCACACAATCTAACACTAAACCATTACCCTACAACCCTGATATTTCATGGCCTCTCCAAGACCTACTACTATTGCTATTATATCCTGCAACTGACCAACATGGACCTCACCACAGACAGAACAAAGTCCCACACATCATGATTAACCAAAAGGAATCCTCCTCCTTGATTTCCATTTTTGTTTCTGAAGCAAAACATCTGATGGTGAATTCATTTTCTACAGAAACCTTTTATATATATATATATATATATATATAATGCTAATCAGGAATACAATATAATATGATATAATACAATATCCAATGGGTTTATTTCATCTAGTGCTTGATGCATTCAACATTAAAGATGTGAAAACTGAAGAAGCCCAAACAGGACAGAAACATATCTATTTAGCAATTCCTTACTTCATTATATATATATATAGTATTGTGTCATCCACGGACAGCTTTTTCAATGTATTACATCTCTTCAATGTGGCTATAGACTTTCAATTATCCCATCCAGTACCACAAGGCAGGATTGAAACCTTCACTTCAGACCCAGAGGCCAATATCCTACCTCTGAGCTACACAACTGGACAGTCAGTAAGGTTGAATTTAAGCGATATATTTATTTACGCATAGATTCCCCATCCACCAGAATTCTCTATTCCTATGGAAGAGCATTGCATAAGCTTACAATGGATGAGTTATATATATATGTATATATATATATATATATATATATATATATATATATATATATATATATATATATACATATATATATACATATATATATATATATATATATATATATATATATATATATATATATATATATATATATATACATATATATATATATATATATATATATATATATATATATATATATATATATATATATATATATATATATATATATATATACATGAAGAGAGAGAGAGAGGTGTAGATAAAGATATATAAATGTACACTTGATATCTTAATCTTCATACTGCAAATATCTGAAGAATTTAGAAGATTTTCCTTATACGGAAATAATAATTTTTCTTATGCAAAGCGTTGGTCAATATAACCCCAGCCTTCAGATAAACACTCCCGAACTCAAATGAAATGCATTGTCAGTAAAATAGAAACTCTCATCACCAAGTCTACCTTACCCACCCACAGATTTTTATCAATGAACACCAAATACCCTTTGACATATAGAAATATATGTAATGATAAATAGAGCCATATCATTTTACTGCCTTCCCCCTCACCTAAGGATAACCGTTGTAGCAAGAGATCCAATGCATCATCACAGTCAATATTATGTTGGCACTGTTCACTCTTGTTAGACATAAGCGAAGTGATCATTTTTTTCTCTGGCTATAGGCTTATCAGAAGAAACGTCATTACACTACACTGTAACATTGTACAGAATTGCAATGCATGTCTGAGTTTTGTCTCTCTTTGAAAAGAAAGCAGACTCCAACTTGATATGTCCTATCATCACA
This sequence comes from Thysanoteuthis rhombus, assembly GCA_963457665.1. Classification (NCBI taxonomy): domain Eukaryota; kingdom Metazoa; phylum Mollusca; class Cephalopoda; order Oegopsida; family Thysanoteuthidae; genus Thysanoteuthis; species Thysanoteuthis major. The sequence continues at coordinate 34,052,706 of OY735231.1, read as the reverse complement.
ATAAAGCTACTTTGTTCTAACTTATTGTTTCTCATGGATAAAGAATACTACCAGCGTCCCATAATAGTTGTCACATTTACCAGTGTATTTTAGTATGTAATTGTAACAACTACCATGGGACTGAGGTGGTAAGACGTTTGGTTAAGAAATGGGTTTTTATTAAAAAAAAGTGTGGTGTGGCCTAACAGTTACTGGAATGAAAAATGGAAGAAAGGAGCATAAAAAAACTGGGACAGATCACCCAGCAGTGGTTCAAAAACTTGTATCTGTGGACCTCTAGGGGTCTGACAGTTAATGCTCAGGAGTCTGTGGCATTGTTCCTTCTAAACCTGACACTGTAAATTTTGTGGCTGAGAAACATCATTCATTGCACAGCTATAAAAACATGTAATTATTGTAGACAGATCTATACAATATATTAGAGTTTATGATTTTTAAAGGCTAAAAATGTTATTGTAGTTTATTGATTACAGTCTAAAAACTAAATGCTAAAAGTAATGGTCTTGCTAGAATATTTCCTCTATAGAAAGGATCTTTGAGTTTTTTAAGATTCAAAACCACTGTTCTAGTGCTGTACTTCAATCTGGCAACTTTGGGACCACAGAAAATGCTAGAAAACTGAAATTCTTTTTTTTCATAATACATAATATTATGCAATAAATTTTAGCAGTTTATCGATTTTCAATGATTTTTATATAATTTATACACAGCAATGCCTTAAATAGTGTTGTTTTGACGAGTGTGTGTTTTGATGAAATATGGTTAAGGTATTGCTGTACAAATTAATGTTTAGAGAAAGTAGACCACTACGTCTGCCTAGGACAATGAATCTCTATGGAACCCTCAAAAGAGAAAGAAATCAGGCAAGGGATCTCTTTAGGATGACAAGCCTTTGGCAGAGCAAGCCAAACCTTCAAAAACAAGAAGATCCCATTAATCCTAAAAAAGAAGGGTATACAACCAATGCATCCTCTCAATAGTCATGTATGGAGCTGAAACATGGAACCTAACTAAGAGACAGACCTGCAAACTGAGAACTGTGCAACATACACATGAAGAAATCATGCTCAACCTCACATGGAGAGATCACAAGATAGCAAAATATATCCAGGAAAAAACAGGAATCTGAGACATCATAGAATCCACTAGAAAACTCAAATAGCAATGGGCTGGTAATTTTAAGTAATTTTATTATAGGCAGTTTTTTTTTGTTTTCCATTTAAAAAATATCATATAATTTTATTAATGACAATTGAAAGGAATTTTTGCTTGCAAAATCTGAGCATTGACCCTAAAGAGACAAATCTTATTTATAGCCATTCAGGTTTAAGCTTTCATGGGCTTAAGGTTCCAATTTTGCTGGTGGTGACTCAGTTGTCTCCTTTTATATAGTTGTACAGAGAATTATTGTTAAAATACATGATGCCTTTTTTTCTGAGCATACGTAACCTCTCTGGTATCTCGGGACTTGGGGTAAACTGGACAATACTTGGATAATAATCAGTTTGGTTGACATCATCCCAGGCATTGAGGGAAAGAATTGCTTATGCATATTTACATGCATCAATTTTCATCAGAAAATCATAAAAATAATGAGAACCATGTCGGTCACATATAGTATCAGTAGCAGCCATTAGTCCCCTTCCTACCCTCTCATTGAACTACACAGCTTTCTTTCCTCCCTTCACTCTTCCTATTATCTTATTATTACCCAACTTTCTTTTCTACTCCCTGCTCCCCTACTCTCTCATTAAACTACCTAACTTACTTTCTTCTCCCTTTTTCCTACCATGTCTGTCACTCACATAGTATCAGTAGCAGCCATCAGCCAAACTTGTTATTGTACACTTATGAAAACCACTATCGAAATGATGAGCTGTAAAGTAGTAAAAACAATGAATACATCTCCCTCTCTCTTACTACCCTCTTATCAAAACATAACTTTCCTTTCTACCTTTGTCCTCCCTACTATCTCATTAAACAACTTAACATTATTTACTCACTTCCTACTATGTCTCTCACACTTATAGTATCAGGAGCAGCCATCAGGCGAAACTGTTATTGTACACTTATGATAACCACCATTAAAACGATGGGTCACGGACTAGTCATCTTCCCGTTCAATTCGTCATTTAAAGTAGATTAAAAGAAATGCAAGAACATCACAGATTGTAATCGTCTGCACCAAATAATGATAACAGCGCCCTCTAGTGTCTTGTGAAAAAAAAATACGTTCAGCATAGAAATTAATATTTCTTTTTTTCTTTTTTTTTTCTAGAGGTTTGGTTAAAGTTCGTTGGAGTAAAATTTTTGTCCCTCCCTTAATTTTCTGACATGACAGCAGAATCTAATGAACCCTATTTTCTAAGACTGCATAATGTTATGACAAAATGAATAATATTCACATGTACAGAGAACAAGATGTAGGGAAAAGCAAACGTTTGCATGCTATCGACCAGCCAACATTCTCATCTGACTCAGTCAATACTAACACAATCAAAATATACAGACTCAGTTGTGTTATACTGTACAAGGAAGACAGGATGGATGTCATTGATCATCAGAAAAAGATGGTTACTCTTCAACTAGTCATATCAGTACAAGGGAGGATGATTGGTCTGACTTAGAGCCTATCATCGGGTATCTAGGAAAAGTCATGCCTTCTCTGGGTAACTTACTTATTTATCCATATGATTTATGACATTTAAACATATAAATATTAACTATATATATATATATATATATGAGGTGGTATTACCAAAAGTACATGAAATTCCAGCAGTGTGCGTGTGAACCGAATGTGGTACAGACTGTCGTCACAACCCTTTTTGAGCCTGGAGCGAACAACAGGCGAAGGACCACTTCGAGGGAGACAGCGGAAAATGTAAGTAATTTTTTTTCATGAATGGGTTCTTTGAATTTTAGGTTAGCTCATAATATGTGCACACACACACTCTAGCCCCGTTCTGTCTATAATGTTTGTATTAGTCCTTGATCATTGACATTCCTTTTTTAGATGTGTCCAATCATCTCAATAAGACACTTTATGGTTGGCTGGTTGGTTAGTACTCTAAACAATACAAAGACGAAGGAAGAGGAGTTTCGGGTTTTATTTACAAGCTGCTATTACGTCATAAGAGGTGTGGTGTTATAAAAAAAAAGTGTGATGTCACTGAAAGAAAATCTACTTGGATCAATTGATAAAGTATCAAGTGTTTATTTTTCTTTACGGTGTTGCTAAGTATCGTTTGTTATTAATAGCTAGAACCGTCTTAAAAATGGCTGAAATCAGCTAAACTTTTCGATATCCTGGTAACTTTATAGCTAAAAGTGTAATACATACTCATTTAAAATGATCGTATGCTAAGACTCGAGAACAATTTCTGATAAAAATTGTACTCTTACTTTAATACAAACTTACTAATTGTTTTTTTTTAATAGATTTTTGGGTGAACCATCCTCACTTTTCTTTTTCTCCTCCTCCTCCCACCACTGCTGCTACTACTACTACTACTACTACTACTACTACTACTACTACTACTACTACTACTACTACTACTAATAATAATAATAATAATAATAATAATAATAATAATAATAATAATAATAATAATAATAATAATAATAATGCTACTACAACTTTATTTAGGATCCTTTTGCTATCGGATATCACAGATATGGACGTAAGGATGGTGGATGCATCATTGAACTTACTGTTCTTGTTTTTCTTATTTTTGAAGGGAAAAAAATTGTGCTCATGCATTCAGGAAAGGCCTGTACCTCTAAGGTCCCACTGGTCCCACCTAAAAAAAGATTCAATAAAGAGAAAAACTTACTTCAAGCCAATATGATAGAAGAATGAAGAACTGTTCATCTTAGTAACATATCCTATTGCCAGTCATTCTTACCATGTCTTACCTTTGACAACCAACTGGAGATCTCATAGAATAAACTATAATGACTGATCAACTATATCTGTTGGGAATTGTGGGTTCGTGCATGCTTCTCCCCTAAAATTGCTTGAGTAATTTACCCCTTTCAAGACTCATGTGAAATATATATATCTGGAGATTTCTATGACTGCAAATATGATTCTTATGTCCTGTAGATCTCCTTTAGAAAGTCTACTGAGACAGTTTAATTCAGGCTTTAACAATTTTGATGGGTTAGTCTTGAGAGGGTTAAACAAAATCCAGGCTTTATAGTTTGTGTGCTGTTCAAGTTTCATAAATAAACAAATTGAAAAAAATAGGTTTCACCTTAAAATCACTGCCATTATCTACAGCCAAAGTCTTGCCCTAAAAGAGTACAAATTTTGATCTTCTATTGTTTGCAGTTGGAAATAAGAATTGATATAGTTGGTTGCTGTCGACGGAAATTACTGTATATTTTGGCAGATAAGATGACTTTTGAAAACATCCAAATAAAACACTCAAAAAAATAGGGTCGTCCTATCGGTCAGATACAAAACTAGTCACTGAACGTTGAGCTAAAACCATGAATTTCAGACTGAAATTGGGGTCTTGTCTTATCTGAAACTTGCCTTATCCATCAAAATATATGGTGAACTTTGAGTTCTGATTGCTAATATGATTTTTCCACTCATATTCCTCAGGAAGGCATGAATCCAATTCTACCTGATGTCATTTATCATCTGTTATTTTTGTAATAGTTTTGTCCCAATGGCTGATAGGAAAAAAGAAGGCAATCTAACAATTCATTATTCACATATATTACCTGCTGAGGCAATGGAAAAAAATATCTGATATATCCATTGTCATTTATGACAAATGAAAGCAATGTATTAGTTTAGAGCTGCGTTTTGAAATCATCTATTATAGGAAAACAAATCAAATGTAAGTTTATGCTGAATTGGTCCTTCAGTCTGCATCTAGTAACATTCAGGTTTGTTTTTGAAAATTTGAATTTTTTTGTGATCACAACCCAACTAAAGGCAAGAGAAATAACTTATTTTTTTTCCAATTTTTTGATTGATCAACCCCTACACTGCATATTACCAGAAGACAAGTCATGAGATGGTTTCTATTGAGTGACTAACCAGACCTGTTCTTATTTTTGTTGCTTTTTATTGCAGTACCAGTTCATTTCATGTACTAAAGCCATTAAGTAAGCAGCATGAATTGAAAATAAGATTTGAATTCATGTTTCATATCCTTGGGAGCCCATCTGCTGTTCAGGCCACAGAAAAAGTGCTATTCATGTCAGACATAGCCTTGGGAGCCCGTCTTTGGATGACTGTGCCATTACCAGTATGGCTAGAAAGGATTTTACTGGCTGGTATTGTTCAACCATACGTAGAGAGACTGCACAGTATATCAGGAAGAAAACGGGAGTCCAAGACATCCTTGAATCTATTAAAGAACTTAAATGGCAATGGGCAGGCCATGTTGTAAGAAGGAAAGACAATTGATGGACATCACGACTCACAATATGGATCCCCAGATATCATATGTGAAACTGAGGCCAGCAGAATACAAGATGGTGAGATGAACTAGACAAATTTAGAAAATGCTGGCTTCGTGACGCCCATGATAGAGAATTGTAGGTAAGGTCTATGTCCAATGACGGACATTAAAAGACTGATGATGATGATGATTGCTCAAATATAGGTTGTGAGTTCAAATCTTGCTGAATGCTTATTTTTTAATATCAATTCATGTTGCTTACTTTATGATTGCAGAATATAGACCTGAATGTTTAAAAGAAATGGAAATAAGATGAAAGAAAGACAGGTCTGGTTAGTCACTCAATAGAAACTGTGACGTTACCAACGTCTTTCGGCGGCATATTGTGATGGGGGATGATCAATTGAAAAATTCAAGACCCAAGTTTTCAAGAGGCCAAATGCTGTACGGGTTCAGTTCAATAATTATGAGTAATGTCAAACACATCAATATTTCTGCAGTGAATATTTACACTGAAGGGGATAAAGACCATGGGTAACAGGTCTGGTTAGTCATTCAATGGGAACCATCATGTGACCAACGTCTTTTGGCAGAATGCCATATTGGGGATGATCAACTGAAAAATTTGAAAAAAAGAGGTGAGCAACAATTAAGTTACTTCTCACGCCTTTTGTAGGGCAATGATCACTAAAAATATCTGAATTTGAAAAAAAACAACAAGTGCAAGTGCAAACTATAGGACCAGTTTAGCATAAACTTGGATTGTAAATTGATTCCCTTCACTAAAAACCTATTTAACGAGGAATTTCGAAAAAAAACAAACTGTTTTTTCTAGACATAATAAGGAGTAGATATTTAGATTTTCAAACCTATAGTTCCATCGGTATGAACTGTATGCAAGATGTATATGTAGTCAGCCTGACCCACGCCAAAACTGAAGAAACCTATGTTGATGTTAAAAGTTTTAGTTGATGGTTTCTAACAATGCTTCATCTAAGAAATTTGTAGACTATCATAAAGAGGTTTTTTGTTCTGTCAAGAATGTGAGTTCAAATCTTGCTGAATGCTTCACTAACCCGGCATCTGGAATAGATCGTATGGTGTAGTGCTAAAAAAAGATGAAGTGAGGGAATGCAGAGCTGCCTCCCCCGAAGAAAAATCGTTTGAATTCAGCTAATTTCCGAAATATTTTCAGGCTATATGGGATGAGTATTTTGACATATACTGACTAATTTTTCTTCTCAGTGAATTGTTTATACAGAGAATTTTAGTAGTCTATAGATAGAAAGGAAAAGCCCCCGCCCCAGTAAGGGAACGCCATTCCGACCCCCCCCCAAACAGTGAGGGAACATTATTCCTATGCATTCACACAGCATTACACGACTGGACAGATCCTGATTTTAAGTTTGTACGAAGAGGATTGATACTTTATTGAATGAGAAATTGAGGGTCAGTCTCTCGTTTTAGGGCCTTAATTCACTGCAGAAAATAAGAGCTTGATTTCAGATCAAGATTTTTTGAAAAAATTGCCCAGTTTAGTACTTGTAAAATCTGTGTTAACAGAAAGAATGACTTGAAGTTTTGATCAATTAACTTGTGAAAGCATTGGACTGGAGACTGAGTGTGATGTTCAATCGATCCTGAGTTAATAACTTTTATTGAAAAGTAATTATTGAGCTGTTTTTTGTCGTTTTTTAGTGACTTTTTGGCGTTATACGTTGCATGTAATTTGTTTGAGTGCTCATGAATATTCATTAAATTCATTTTGGATTTTATTAGAGCCGGATTAGCCCCGGAGATCTTGAGGCACAGGCCCTTTGACTGTAAGATGTGGATTTTGTAGGTTATGGCCTAAAAAAAAGATTTTTATTGAATTTTTATTACATTAACCCGATCTGAACCTGCTTGCTAATATATATCTTCAGGGTAGGGGGACACCTCTTTGCTGATATGTATCTTTAGGGCAGGGGAGCTCCTCCTTGCTAATATATATCTTTAGGATGGGAGGGCCCCAAGATGACCCGTGCCTCAGGCTCCGATCCGGTTTAAACCGACCCTGGATTTTATAATCATTGAATTATCGGCTTTTATAAATACTACACACTTCATAGAGTCTTGCAGGAGCTTTAAATTGAAAAGTCTTTCCTTTGGGGATTTAAAAAAAAAAGTACACTTTGAATTTAAAAAAAAAAAATCTTGTTTGTTCGTTTAACAAAAAATATGATACATTTTATAGCTGACAAATTCACTTGATTGGGAGCATTGGAAATTAATAAAGGCTCTTTTTGTCATTTCATTAAATACAACCAGGGCCTATGTCAGAGGGAAAGTTAATAAAAATCCAGAATTTTTAACTCTATAAAATTCCACGCATTCTGCTGTGCAATTGTGTCATAGTGACACAATGATGATTACGTGCGTACGTAACATTACTATATTGTAATGTTGTATGGATTATTCGATTTGTGTAGCCAGTAAGATCCTTGTCATTCTTTAACAAAAAAAGGAAATGTATTTTCTCGAATGCGATTAAAGAAATTAAAGAATCCATATGATTATTATCCAATGAAATAAAAATATAAAATTCACATTCCTGTAGCAGCAGTAGTAGAAGTAAACTTTTTTTACTAAGTTAACTTAATTTCGACCACAATCCCGGTCTATTGTATTGAGATACGACACTCAGTGTTGCCAAGTACGATTTGTTGTTAATAGCTAAAACTGTCTTTAAAAATGGCTAACATCGGTTAGATTTGTCCATTTCCAGCTAACCTTATACCCCAAAATGATACATGCTCATTTAAAGCCAACTTATCAAATAAAATAACTAACACACTCCAGGACAAATCATTAATAAAAATTGCATATTTACTTCTATTAAACTCATTAATCACTTGAAAAAAAAAAAAAACGGCAAGATTTTCGGCTATCGTAGTTTTTTATCGGCTAAAAACGAAAAGGAATCTGTCAGATCTAGCCGGAAAATGGCCAACATCTCCAGGCTACTAATACTTCCACGTTTCCCAGCTACAGAGAAGCTGATGATGCCTCTGACTGGAAATTGAACTGAAATTAAAAGCACTTAGAATAAAATAAATGATTGATGTCTACTTCGTTGATAACTGACTCTCCTTTCAATTGAGTGCGTTTTTTCCTTCTATTTAGTAGTGTGCTTGTCTGCCACTAGGTGCGCGATTTTATTGACCCACGACATGCAGTTAGACAGAGAAAGAGAGATAGAGAGAGAGAGAGAGAGAGAGAGAGAGATAGAGATAGAGAGAGGTCAGCCTTTTGACGTTGCTGTCGCATAATTTCTCTCCCCAAATGGCTCCCCCGGGTCCCTACACCCCCATCTATTATTATTTCCTTTCTATTATTCCATTTTCTCCCCACGGTTTGCTACTTGGGTCGTATTCAACCATGACGATCTTTTCTACTATATCTCGTTTTTAAAAAAGCATTAAAAAAAACTATACTCTTTCCCCTTATCAACACCTTTTTTTTCTTTCTCTGGTCTCTTTCAGAAGCATTTATTTCATTATATAATTTTCTCTTTCTTTTTTGAATTTTTTTTGTTGTTCTTTTACTCTTTTTTTCCCGTTTAAGATTCTCTGGGGCATCTCAAATTTCTCTCACTCTCAGTTCTAATATAATACTTTTATCATTATCTTACTCTTCTCTCTTCGCTACCGGTCGGGTATCTCCATTTCAATTCCTCGCTCAAAAACTCTCACGTTTAACCCTTCTCTTATTTAATCCTCTTGTATCAGTCGATTGTCGCTCCCTATTATTGTCTTTACTTCTGTTATTCACTCCCCCATCTCTATCTCTTTCTCATTTCCCTCTAATACGTCCAGGCCCCCTTCAGTGAGAAGCTTCTTTTACTCCGTCTTTTCTCTTTTCTGTGTTACTTTAATCAGTTTAATCTAGGGAAGAAAAGAGAAAAAACAACATCTTAATCTTCCTTTGAGTAAACAGGGACACAAGCATAGGACATCCGGTTCGGATTGAACTCACTAAATACGTTCCTAATGGCCTGCTTGCCTAGTTTGTTAACCACTGCCCCATGGAGAGGATATTATGAAGTAACCAAGTGGTTATTCAAATCTTGTCATGGTGCAATGGTTAGCGAGTCAGTTTTCTCAGGCATTTGTGAGTTCGAACCACAGTTGTGGTCTTCTGCTGTACTGAGCCAAGTTTAAATATTGATTGTTCTATGTTTGGTTATAATTACTTCCAGTTTCAAGGTTATTTTAAAATTCGATAGCGTAAGTATTGAAAAAAAGTATAAATAAATTAAAATTTAAAAATAATAAAGTTGAATGTTTTAGAAGTTATTTTTCCCACACCAAGTTAAAATTGACAACGGACCTCGCAGGAAAGCGTTGCAAAATTGCTTTTTTAAAAATTATTGTTTTATTTTTTTTTGTACAACTGAGCGAAGGAGGTCCCCTTTAGAATTCAGATGACGACGCGTAGACATGCGATCCGTCGAAAATTTATGAAATGAGGCAAAACAATTTAATTTATTCAAAGCAATATAATCTAAGTACTTAAGTCAGTTTTTCTATCAAGAATTCTATTTATTTGAAAATTTTTTCTTTCTAAATATGCGTCATTTTTAACATCGGGTGTGAAATATCACTCAAAATTCCGATCGGGACCACCTTCGTTAAGTTAATGCTCTAATCGTTAGGGAGTTTCTGGAAAAACAAGCAAACAAACAAACATTTCTCCTGTCAATGTTTTCTCCTTTATCATTCTTTTAGTTTTAAGGTTCCACTCAATAGTTTTACTTTCCCCCTTTTTTTAATTACTTTTTCCGCTTGATTAAATTTCCAAGTAACCCCACCAAAATTACGTGCTCTCATCTTCCTTACCATCACTTTCACTCTCATCTCCATCACACAATAACCTCTCTTTTTCGGTACAATAGAGGGAAGATGGTCCCGATTATTGGAATTCAGCTGGTTTGAAATGTCAGTGTAGACATGCGATCCGTCGAAAAATTATGAAGCAAAAGCAAAGCAATTTAACAATTTAATTTATTCATAGTTATAAAAACAAAATTCGTGTTTATAAACTGTTTTTCTTACATGAATTCTTTTCCCTATTTTTTTTTCATCTGTGCGCTGTTTTTTAACATCGAGTGTGCGAAACTTTACAATCGGGACCACCTTCCCTACATAGTGCTGCTTTTTTTTTTTGTCGGAGGGAGATAATCTCTGTCTCATCTTGATTCATTCCTTGAATAGGTGCTACCGCCCTAAATCCCTTGTACTTATTTATTTCCTTTCTTTCGTTAAATCCCTAAAATTACTACTTCATCGTCTTTCGTTCTCACACCCTTTTAAAAAATTACGAATACAAACCCTTTCTCTCATTCTCTCTCCCTCTCTCTTGTTCTTATTCTCTCTCTCTTTCTCTCCTCTCTCATATATACGTTACCTCTAAAAGTACTCGAGGTAAATTCACTTTTACTCACTCCCTATTATTTATATACAATCTCCCTCACTTTAGTGAACGCTCTTTATAAGTCTTTAAACTCCTCTCTATTGCTCGAGAACCAATCTCCCTCTGTCTTTCTTATCTATCAATCTATTTCACTCTCTCGCTAGATTTGATCTTCACTCTCTCTCTCTACATCGTCTCCTCTCTTTCCCCCCTCTCATAGTATCAATTATTGCACCCCACTTACTGTATTGATTACCTTCTCCTCCCTATTCCCGTCTGTTTCTCCTCTCTTTCGCACTCACTCTGATTGTTATCAACCGTTTCCTCTCACCCCTCTGTCTTAACATCATCTACTCCCCATCCTCTCTACTTGGAATTAGCACTTGCGACTATTGCTACAACAACCGACGCTGGCTAGGTGAGTTAACTTAAAAGCTTTCACAAACCGATTACTTTTTTTTCTCCACGTTACACTTACTGAAGTCATTTATTTATACAGCATATATTCATGTGTTGAGGCCATCTACCAGTTTGATTATTTCTAGGATCTTTCTTTTATTTTACTTTTGATTTTGTAAATTTAATTTGTTTTTGCCAACGTAACGGACACTTGCCTCATCTAGGGCCAGTTAAACTTCATACACACGCACACACTCAGTAACATATACTTTTACGGACAACATATGTACAACCAGCGAAACAGCTTGTCGTATATAAAACAAGCCTGTCTCTTATCGTTTTGTTGTTTATTTTTTATTTTCTGCTGTTGTTTTTGTCTTGTTTCCCCTAAAACTGTCATACCCGCTGACCCATTTTTGGGGTGTGACAGAGACCCAGTAAAGAAAATAATATTAAAAAGAAAGTAACTAAAATAAAAAGAAAATAAGAATAGTTCAACTATTCTTTAAAAACACTGGATTTTAAAAAGAAAATTCTAAATAATTTTTTGTCTCTTTAAACACAGGAAGAAACATAACTTTATAAAAAGAAAAAAAATCGTTTATTTTTTTTTTCTTGAAGAGAATAGTATTTATTTGTTTGTTTGTGAGAAGCATTTCCGAAATGCCATCAATATTCATGGAACATTGAAATATGTGATGCATGTTGACGATGATGATTATAATGATGGTGATGGTGATGATGATGTAGCAACGTGGTTCTCCAAAGCCTTATTTTCTTGAAAATTCTTCCAGGACTTTTTAGGACACAGCTGAAGACTACGTACTTGACAATGACTTGCTTCAGGTTCAGTGTGTCCGACTTGTAAACCAGAGGATCCATTTGACATTTAATTTGCAGTCAGGATACTCTATTTGAAACATTAGAATAATTTTGCACAGGTACAAAATACGATTTCGAAATTGTACACTGTCAACAACCGAATATCTTGAAGAAACCCAAGATTTTCGTCGCTGCACTGTACACACTACAACAGCCGGCTATCTTTATCGTAGTTAGTTAATTGCAAATTCTTGGTTTTTTGTTGTTTTTATTTTATTTGATGACTGTTTAGTGCCTGTATAGTATGTAGTAAGTAAAATCTCCGAGCTTAATTTAATTCTCATTCAACTATTTGTGTTGGAATTCAATGTCCGTGTTCAGACTCATTGTATTAGGAAAAAAAAAAATCCTAATTAAAATCCAATAGTAACTTCTAAACTGGTCATCAGTGGTTAAAAGCTCCTTTTTTTAAATGAAAGTTATGAAAACTCACCTAAGACACTTCGGGTTAAATCCTGACTCTTCCCATTTAGACGTTTTAAACAGTTTTAAAAAATTATTTCGTATTTTACACTCACGTATGTACACCCTCGAACGCGCGCGCTCGAACACACCTTTTTTAAATTGCTGTGCCTACCTTACATTTTCATATTAGTAGTTTTAATAGTAGAAACCAAAGGATCGGGGACATGTTTTTTTTTTCTTTGAATTGTACTCGCACTTCTTGGCTATATTTTGTTTTACTTTACGTGATTACCCCCCCCCCCCAAGAAAATTAAAAAAAAAAAACAAGCGTCAACCTAAATTTGTATTCATATCTTCATACTTCTGCAAAATGAATTTTAAAAAAGAATTCACTTTTTTTTTTTACTAAAACATTGCTAGTAAATTTTTAAAAAGGTAATTGTTCAGGGTCGTGCCGGAAAACAAACTAAAATCTAAAACAATGTTCCTCTTGGAAGTTGAAATCTCGTTTAGACAGATATAAATGAAAAAAAAAAGTTGAAAAACTAATAAGTAAAAAAAAAAAAAAAAATGAAGTACCATTTGAAAAAAAAATGCATACAAAACTTAAACAGGATTCTTTTTCTTGTCCCCCCTCTCCGTATCTTAGTTATTGTTCTTTAATATTATTATTTTGAAAAAAAATGTAATATAATTGCTTGCTCTCATCTATAGTAGTAAATTATTTTGGGGTGACTTTTTTCCTCCCTTCACTCTTGACGTATACATGTGAAGGCATGCATTTCTCTTGTGTTTACAATATCAGTGACGTCACTTGACCAACACGTGACCCTGTTATCGTTGAGTTATATTTGCTTTCTTTCATTGATTGTTGTCACTCAGTGAGATCTCTCCCAGGACTCCACACACCTGCTGTTACATGCCATGGTGCAGACTTACCCCCTTTACTCCTTTGGACAATATACATTCTTGAGCTATTTCGTAGCTCAGCTTTCCAAATTATCACGGTTGTGAGGACACTCAGCCAGTGAACAACAAAACACTAAAGCAGATAATCTAAATAAAACAGTACATAAAATAAAAGCGAACAGCTATTTTAACTATAGGTGTATTTAATTTTACTGCCATATAGTCGGGAGCACACTAATTTTTTAGTTTTGAAAGCTAGTATGTTTGTTTTTTTTTTCTTTCAAATTGTATGAATAGTATTTCAAATAGCTGTAAAAAAATTGGTAGGTGTCAGATTGGATTTAAAAAAACCTTATAACATGTATCAAACATCAATTTATATTTATTTATATCAGAATCATATCTATTAAATTAATATTTTTTAGATTTCTTTTCTATTCTTCAACACACACACACAATATCATGTTGATGTTAACAATGGTTCTCATTGTGAAAATTTATTTTTGTGTCGTTTGTCCCACTTTATTACGACCCAACTGTTAAGTGAATTCATATTCATTGATTATTAAAGATTTTATCTTTTGGTTTTGAATTGCTATCATTGTTCAGAGGGAATATGAACTGAGCTTACTTTATACCACCTGTTAAGATTATTGGTCTGATGATGCACTGACTCATCCTTTTGGGAATAGTCACCAATATTGTCTTGTCTCACTCTTCATCAGTTAGCTACTGGGGTGAAAACTACACCTACTAATGCTCATACTAACCATGGAGTATTTGAGGCAGATGCCTCAGGATATCAGGGGCCATAGGGTGGATTTAGGGGTCCAAGTAGGCCAAGGCTATGTATGTTATTCTGAATTAGTGAAATTGGTTTATATTTTTGGTAAAAATGAGTTTGATTTCTCTTTGATTGCAAAAACTTTTTATTGTAAAAAATACTTGTTTTGTATCCTTGTTCTGATTAAATGAACTTTTGATCAAATCAAAATTACATCAAGTTTGTTTTCACAAACTTTTGATTGTGAAAAGATAGTTGTTTTATCTTCTCATTTTCAATGAATGAACTTTTGATAAAATCAAAACTGTGCATATTTATAAATTTTTTGGAAAAAAGTTTAAATTTGGCCAGTTAGGGTATTTCACCAATTTGGCGTAACATATATGTATCTTCTGGGTAGGGGGTCACCAAGCTGACCTGCATCTCAAGCCCCTATGAAGCTTAATCCATCTCCAACGCCTACAGTTGCCTTTAAATGAGTTATTGAACAACCATAGCCAAGGGTTCTATCCCTTTTTATATGTGTGTTTCTGTGGTCATACTGTTTAATCTACTGACTTGAAAATTGGCATCAGTACTCCACTGGACCCCTTCTAAGATTGTTTTTTTTTTTTTTTAATTCTTGGAAAAAAAGCTCTTTTGATCATTTAGGGGCTTATTTTGATGGGTTTATTAATAACATCTAGATTCTAGGTGTTTTTTTTACTTTATTTTAGATGTTTTCCTGTGGAAAACGTCAGGGATGTTATAAATGGAAATCTTTTCTGACCATATACATTCTTCAATGGAATTTTTCTATCTGACTTGAAATTTCTATGCTACGGTGATTCAATTATTCACTGTAATAGTTGAAATTCTGTTTTTTTTTTAACCTTACACCCTCAAATATTTGATTCGAAAAACCTATTTTGTAGATCGGTCCCTAAAAGAGTTTGGTCCTCATACTAAGTACTGTTGTTTCCTTTCCTCATCTATATTCCAATCTGTGGTCCTGAATTATCTAACTCTAATCTGGTATAACAAGAATGTCAGCCATGTTTGAGAATGAGGTGCAAAAATTAAACAATACTAATTGCTCTTGGGAAGGACTGCATTTTTTAAGGGACCACTCTACTTAATTAGTACCAATCTACCTTACAGATGTATGTAGGATTTAAAATCAGAAGGTTTCCTTCACCTATCCAGAACCCTCTGGCGCACACCTATGCACACATGCATATGTGCAGACTGCCTACTTGATGGTAAAACGGAATCTCCTCGTACCCTCCTGCCCTGACATTAGCCCATGAACTTTACAAGTATGGAAGTGTGCACTTGAAATGTCCTCCGAGAAGAGAAGTGAAGCATCATGAGTTTAGCAGGTCAATCAGTCAAGAGAAGGGCAACAGGCAAATGAGAAGAAACCTGTAATTTGCCCACTTCCAAGTGGGAATTACTTTAACTGAATATTTGGGCGTCATCCAGTTGAAAAAAAAAAAAAAAAATGGAGGTTTGTTTACTGAAAGCCCTTTTGCATTTGTCCGCTGATCCTGTCCTTTTCTGACTTCACAGTTATCAGGGATCCATTTTTGTGAGACACAAGCAACATGTTGCCCTTCTTGATAATAGGTAACTTGGTGAGGAAAAAATCTTGCCCCAAAAAACATGTCCTTATTATCTAAAAAGAGATCAAGTCGATTATAATTCCTCCTTCTTGCTAGCCAAGTTACATGTCATTTATTGAGATCAAAATGATTGTTTAGTACTAGTTAAGTAGAGCGGCTTCTAAAAAGCGTAATTCTGATACTGATTACTGAGTTAGAAGTATTGCTTTTTTTTTTTTTTTTTTTTTGCATCTTATACTCCCAAATTACCTAACTGTAACCCTACCCCTGACCCTAAGCGCAAACTTGACATAGTACAATAGGAATGTCGGCAATGTTGGAATATGAGAGATGAAAGTAAGGCAATACGACTTGCTCCATTGGAGGGACTTTGTTTCTGTTTAGAACTATTTTACTTAACCAGTACCACTTGTTGATCATTTAACCAGATCTTCTCTTTGTATAATGATTAATCTTGCAATTAAAGAGCATCTGAATATAATAAAGAAATAGACTTGTTTAGTTGTATCTATTATAGTTATACAGTGCAGAATCTTCCCTCTTGATCTTTTGTTGGCAGTTAGACGAGATCAAAATGAATCATCTGTACAACTCATCATCATATCTTTTGTTGTACTTGATTTTTAATAAGAATTTTGAAATAAGTTGTCTAACTTGAATCTCTCCCTAATGCCAACCCATTTGTTATTTTCTTAGCATTGAGCTTTCATAATGTTACTGGCCTCCCCTATCATAATGTGGTTTGTTATAGCACACTCTGTGTTACAACATGGTGGATGATGGACCAATAAGTATTAATCTAGCTCCAAAATAGTTAAACTTGATCTTGGCTCGGTTATAACACAGCTGGCTTTCTTGGATCTCAACATCCATGTTATAATGGGGGACACCTGTATTTATTTTTTTTCAAACTGTTTGGACACTGAACTTTACAATCTTTCAGACCCGAACAAAGTTGCTTTTGTGTTGTGCAATAAAAAAGGTAATGAATTAGTCTCCATTTCTCAAATTATCCCCGGAGACCCATTTGTTGTGTGTAGCGATTGTGGGTTCTTATGGCCCCAAAATGGAATTCCTTACAAGGGTAAAGGGCTCCAAATGTCCTGCTATTCACCCATAGCTGGAAGTAGGAGTGGATTCATGCCTTCCCTAGAGAATAAGTGTTACGTGAATGCAAACTATTGCAGCTAGTGTTTGAACTTGGTTTGCTGATTCCATTCTCAATGCCATTAACTGTTAGGCTACCTGCACCTCTGAACTTTAAAATCTGAACCAGCAAATTACAATATATTTGATATGTTTATAGAAAAAATAGGGGTCATATCAAGATATTCTTTTATAAGCATTAATAAACATTTTAACATTGCATGTGTATTTTTGTTACAATGTTTTCATTGGAAGATTTTAGTAGTAAAGAAAGTGAAAATGAGAAATCTCTTTATGATAGTTACATCTATGATTTATTCTTATGTAGAACATTTGTTGAAGAAAAAGTGGAGAAATGCAACATCAGCCCCATTTTTTTTTTTTTAACGGTTAAAAACAGGAATATAATGGATGGATTCAAGTTATCTCATTTTCTAAGAAACCCTGAGAAGTGATATATTGTTTCAAAGGTTATAAGATATGGATTTTATATATGGCAAGTATAATTGTCATGTGACTTCATTATGTATTCAAAATGGCTGCCATATTAAAAATAGTTGCAAAATTTAAAGCTCACCTATGTGTACTTCCGGCTTGAATGAGTTGAGTAATATTCAAAAACTCTTTTGCTTTTTGTATAGTAATGAATCTCTTTATTTAAATTATTGGCACCAGACTGAAATTCAGGATTTCAGAATGGTTGTATATACATGATATTTTCCAAGCTTAGCTTAGTTTTGGTCCAAAGCTGCAAGCATAAGGCAACCTATAAGATTTGAACTCATTACTCAGTTGTGATAATCAGTGAGACAAGCTTTCTAACCACTACACTGAGGTAAGGCACCTTGGTAATATATACTTACTATACATCATGGCACTTGTAGGTTCTAAAACCCATGTTTTCCAGAGGCCAAATGCTGTACAGTTTCAATTCAATACTTATGAGTAATGTCAAACACATCAATATTTCTGCAGTGAATATTCACACTGAAAGGGAAAAATACAGACTATAGATAACAGGTCTGGTTAGTCATTCAATATAAACCATCATGTGACCAACATCTTTTGGCAGAATGCCAAGTTAGAGGTGATCAACTAAAAAAATTAGGTATAAGGGGATGATCAATGGATAAGTGATCTCTTTTGCCCTTCTTTTGGGTAGTGATCACTAAAAAAAGTCTGAATTTCCAAAAAAACAAATATGAATGCTGCCAGACCAATTTGGCATAAATTTACATTGTAAATTGATCCCCCTCTAAAAAATAGTTTTTTCCATTCCAGACAAAATAAGGTGGAAATATTTAAATTTTCAGCCTTTTAGCTCCATTGGTTGTGTCTGGTGTCTGTATGCACACTACATACATACATAGCAAGCCAGCTGGAACATCTCAAAAACTGATGGAACCTATGTTGACAGTTTTGGTTGATGGTTTCTAATTATTATAGTTGATTTCTTTTGTTATAATCTGGTAAATGAAGTTGTTGAAAACAGACCATAAAAATAACTAACATATTTTAGATTTTTCAAAATCACAAAACTAAAAAATATATTATTGAGCAACCAAGAGACCTAACTGGTAGGAGTATTGAGACATAACCGACTCAACAGAGGGTTAAGCGTGGGTCACGTTAGCTCAACTTTTGCCGCCAAATATGAACCTCGGTGTGCAGACGACCTCCATAAAACAACTTTCAGGTTGTGCTGATCTTCAGTTTTCAGAATTTCTGATAAGAGTTTTTTTTTACCTGTATTGTCTACATTTTCAAAAAAAAAAGATTGTTACTGCCTTTAATTTGGTTTTGTTCTACAATCTGTAGTATGTCATCAAAGCCATACTGAACCAAGTTATTGTGAAATAATTATACATTTATCATTAATGATTATGATACATCTGCATTGTTTTGTTGTCGGCCATTTTTTTCCCCCTTTTTCTTGATGTATTCAAAGTCTGTCCCGTCTGTTTCTGAATGTCTGTAAAGTTGTTCTCTTCCTCTTAATCCTTTGCTCTGGTGCAATTCAGTGTTGCCTTGTAGCAAGACAACAATAATACTTAAAGGATAATTGATATCTCATGTCAAAGCCACAGATACTTAAACCTTGCTAATCTGACTACTTAGTGAACGTTGCCTCTGGCTTCTTGTCATGCGAATTGAATGCTCCGTTTGTTTTACCCTTGCATTCTCACCCCCCCTCCTCATCTCCATTTCTTATTCTTTTGTTTTGCTTTTTTCCTCACCATCTTTTTACAGTGCTCTCCTATATGCAAAAAGGTGGGAAGCTATTTCTCACTGCTTCATATGCCATGTTCTTTACTGTTGATTTTCTTAGAAACCGTCAACCGAAACTGTCAACATCAACACGGGTGTCTTCAGTTTGTAAATTGGTCTGGCTAAATAGGTTTTTAGAGGGGGAGGGCAATTAGCAATTTAAGTTTCTATTAAATTGGTCCCTTAGTTTGTGTCCAGCAGCATTCACGCTTGTTTGTTTTTTTTAAAATTCCGACTGAAAAGCAGGAAAAGTAACTTATTCATTGATCATCTGTTTTATCAATTTTTTTAATTGATCATCCCCAACACAGCATGCTGCCAAAAAAGTTGGTCATGTGACGGTTTCTATTGATTGACTAACCAGACTTGTTTTTGTACAAAATTTTTTTGCCTACAATTCTGGTTCAAGTCCGATTACATGTTCTTATACAGGGATGGCAAATCTTTGGAGAGCATGTGCTCACATTGGTAATAATAATGTTTTCTGAAAAAATTCCCTCTTATCAAAATCCAGAGATCAAAGTAATATATTTATTGCTGCCTTGATCAGATGATCACTTGTTACTAATGAACATTTTTGTTGCCTTTTTCTTCAATTTCGAAGCAGTGTATGATTGAGTCCATTCATCCACTGATAGATTGAAAGTTGCCGACTTTTCTTTGATAAAATATCTAACAAAAACTTATATCTCCTGCGTGACGACAAAATGTTTGAGTCCTACTGTTGGCATGCATGTTGTAGGTTTGCTACTTCTGTTCCGATACAGTTTCGTCAACAGAAAATCAGAACTCCTATTCTGCTAATTTATGTCATATCTGTCTCTTTACAATTCTATATTTCATCAATTAGTTCCGATCATTTTTAAATACAGATAATACACTCCCATGATTTGTAGAGATGCTTCCTATGTTTGCAATACACATATATATTGCCGTTGGTCTGGTGAAAGTGTGATTCATGGCCATATAATGGATATAGACTGCTAGGTACTAATGCTTATAATAGTATATGAGTTAATGATTTGTATATAATCATCATCATCATCATAATCATCAGTCTTTTAATGTCCGTCGTTGGACATAGACCTTCCCCAGGATTCACCACACTTCTCTATCATGGGCGTTGTGGAGCCAGTATTTCCTGAATTTGTCTACTTCATCTTTCCATTTTGTATTCTGTCGGCCTCGGTTTCACATCTGATTTTTGGGGATCCATGTTGTGAGTCATGATGTCCATCGGTTGTCTTTCATTCTTGCAACATGGCCTCCCCATTGCCATTTGAGTTTTCTAATAGTTTCTATGATGTCTTGGACTCTTGTTTTCTTTTCTCTTCTGTGATGTCTCATGATCTCTCCATGTAAGGTTGAGCATGATTCTCTCATGTGCGTGTTGCATATACTATACAACATCAATTGCTAGAAAAATATTCAGATTCGTGGAGCCTTTATCATGAAATATATAAACACCAACTTGGATAATATATTCGGCCATCATTAATTTTTGACTTGTATTTTCTTTCATCTTGAATTTTTTAGTTTCTTTTTATTGCAACTTACTCAGGCCATCAGTCAACAGAAATGAGTAAAAAGTGCAGAAAAAAAAAAAAAAAGGGAATAAGCTTTGGGCGAGACTCAAAATAACAGCTTTTTTTTTTTTTTTTTACATATGCCACTATCTATCTGAGCTACTGGAGCGCCTACGGCTGGAGAAGGTCAATCCTAACTCTTTACAATAGTTGACAATACTCCCCATCATCTCTTAAAAAATAAATCAGGATAATACAGCTCTCTCTCTCTCTCCCTCTCTCTATCTATCTATCTATCTATCTATATATATATATATATATATATATATATATATATATATGTGTGTGTATGTATATATATATATATATATATATAGATACTTGATAATATGCAATCGCATTGAAGCAATAGGCCAAGTTGTTGTGCAACTCGTATAATAAAATCATTAATCATATATATATATATATATATATATATATATGTGTGTGTATAGTTGTACTGTAAAAGGTCGAGACAGAGCCAGATTGTGTTGTTTACATGCAGTTGTTTATTATTACAGACATATTCTGAAGTGAAAAAGCTTCATCTTTAGCAGAAAGGTCTGACATCTTCAGCATCGGTTGAGCAATAGATGGTTAAAGCTGACGTGTATATATATATATATATATATATATATATATATATATATATATATATATTATTGTGTCATCCACAGACAGCTGTTTCATTGTATTACAACTCTTCAGTGTGGCTATAGACTATCCATTATCCCATCCAGTACCAAGAGATAGGATTGAAACCTTCGCTTATCCTACATCTGCGCAATGGAACTGGACAGTCAGTAAGGTTGAATATAAGCGATATATTTATTTAATATATATATTCCCCATTCTAGAAAACTTTACAACTCTGAACACTAAACATAAAAAAGAATTTTCTCAAAAATGTTTTAGTGTCACTCCAGTCACTCATTTCCCAATATTTGTTAATGTAATTTACATAATTTTCTTCAGTGTTTTTTTAATGTTTTACACAGACTTTGGTATTATGGTACTAAGTGTGAATTTTTTTTTGTTTGGATCATCAGCTATTTACCATGTGACTGTTTTGGGGATTTAAAAACAAAACAGTTACATTAACATGGCTCTCCAGCAGTGTTGATCAAACACAACCTCAACTTCAGTTATGATTTTGATATGTAGTTAATGTTATTCTACGTGTAGTTTGTTTCTTTATATGGGGGAAAATCCTGATGTATTACATGGATATTATTTTGTACTACTCACCATTTGATTTTTTTGAAATAGGACTTATGTAAATATATGTATAAACTATCAGTAAGTGGACAATTTATATCCGGCAGAAAGTGAAAAAGACAATTTATTAGGAACTTATTGCTCAGCACTGATTTAACTCGGTTGCAAACAAGTGACCTTTGATTATGTAAATAAATAGAGGAATAAGCATCATGCGGGCATTAAACCTGCGTCCACCTTGGAAACAGCGTTTTATATATATTGTATTATTTAGAAATATAGTCTGCACTGATGGAGTAGATTATGTGCAGAAGGCTCTGGAGTAGATTCCCAGTTTGAGTGAGGAAAACTCGTCATTAGGACAAATTTCCTTGTACATTCCACAGCTAATTGTATACAATCTAAGCTACGTGATAAGGTACGTTCATGGTATTGCTTTATGAATTAATATAACTAAGTATAAGTTGAAAATAAGCATTTTTGATTATCATAAGATCTTGAAATGTGTAGTTTTGAACATTACAGAATATTTCGAACAAATTAACCGCACTGATCAAGGTATATTTGTTACATATATGCTATTTGTATAAAAGGCAAGAGTCTGTTATTCCACAATGGAAGTGGTTGGGATAAAACAGGAAATAAAGCGAAGGATATTGGTGTTTGAAGTTCAACAAAACTCACCAAGACTGACTTTTCATTTTGGTGTTGTTCACATACTAAAAAAATTATTCCTCAACTGGGACTTAGAAAGTCAAATAACTTTATTGTGTGTGTGATCTTATGTATAACCTTGACCCAAAGGAAGTTCATTTCTTTTGTAAGCCGTGAACAGTACCAATAAGAAAAAAAATGAGGGTCACGGATTAATAGGTGAATGTTATTTTCTTTTGTATTGTTTGAGTCAGTTCCTCTGTGCATATTGCTGTAATCAGGTTATAGAGTGAAGTTTGACTTATTTCTTGTGGCTTTAATTAGAGAAATCTTTATTCTTAAAAATCCTATTTCTTTTTGGAAATGAATGCAATATGCTGAATGAAGCATTATTTTTTTTTTTCTGTTTAACACTTTCACTGCCACACAACGCACATGTGTGTCTTGTGGGATGTTGCATATTGCGTTTATATATCCATTCCACAGTCTTATCAAACACCGTAGCCCCACAAATTGCCTGACCGACTAACCAACCAACCGGGCTATAGATTCTTCTCTCTTTGTGTGTCTGTGTCTATGTCTGTATGCGTGAGTGTCTCTGGTCACTCCTGGTCACATTTGGCAGCTACCACTTTGAAAATTTGCATGAATACACTGCTACGCACCATTTAAAAATGTTTTAGTTTTGGGTCTGGGTCTCTATGGTCATTTTCGGACCAATAATCTTCAAATTTTGTGCTGATTTTTTTTTGGGGGGGGGTGGTAATTTTGGTTACAAGATCTATTTTCTTGGATAATTTTAGATAATTAGTTCTGGTTCATGCACGAGCGACAGCGATTCATTTATGCGAAGTATGGATATTTAAGTCTTTAAATTTATGAACTACTTGAAACCACTCCTAAACACATCTTCATTTAATAAATTTTAAAAAATGAAATCTTTTTTGTGAATTGAATAAAAAATAAAAAATTCTATCTAAAAGTCCATAACTCTGATTAGAAGTTATCTCCCTTGATTTAAAAAATAATTTTCAATATGAATTGAAGAGTTGAGATGATATGGATAGATACAGTAATGTGCTAGATCCAGTTCTTGCCTTGAAGCACTGAGCAGAGTATGTGTTCATTTTGTTGTGCTGTCAAAGGTAGAAATGGACATTTTAAAAACTAATAAAACATATGCTCAGATAGTATTAGTACTTTTTCATTTTCCTCGTCTCTGAATTGTATGAAAAGTTTTTTCAATGGTTGCTAAGGATGAAATTTCTTCTCTTATGTAGATACATTTTGACATATAATATCTACTGTTTACAAATCAATATGTGTGGCTGTTCTTTTCATTCAAGCTGAAAAGACTGGTTTCAGCTGAAATGCTTGTGCTATATACACATTTCACAAGTCTTTCAAATTAGAGTCTTATAATTTATTTACAATAACTCTTAAGTTCATGGACTGCTTGTAACCGCTGTGGAACTCATTGATGAATAGGATTTTAAAAAATAGAACTCTATTGTGAATTGGATTGAAGAAAAGTAAAACAATTTATCAGAGAGTGTAAGAGAAGTTGCTCTAATCAGAAATAAGTTAAACTTTACTTTATAACCTGATTACTGCAATATGCACAGAGGAACTGACTCAAACAATACAAAAGAAAATAACATTCACCTATTAATCCGTGACCCTCATTTTTTTCCTCTTGAATTACCATTTAATTTTCTTCTATTAATTTTAGAGTTAAAAAAAAGATTTCAAAGTATGAAAGATAGATATTTAAGTATGATAATAAAGTATACGTTTTTCTTTTTCCATAACTTAATGGTTTAAACTTTTGCTCGTACTATTTTTTCTATCAACTCAACCTAATATTTGCATTTGTGGAAACTTGCTTTAGGAGATGCAGGTGGCATAATGGTTAATGGAAGGAGAATGGAATTGGCGAGCCGAGTTGAAACTCCAGCTGGAACACTTTGCATTCACTTCACATCAATCCCAAAGGAAAAAGCATGAATCCTCTTTACCCCAGCTATGGATAAATAGCCGGGAAGTTAGATCCCTTTAGGCCCATTAGGCAGTCCACCTTGGGTTAGTATCCCAGCTATATAAGGACCTACAATTGCTAAAAACAATCACTGGGTCTCCTTGGACTATTCAGGGAAATAGAGATGAAATCATTGCCTCATGTATTGTGCGATATGGCAACAACCAAGCTGAAGTGAAACTCGCATGTCCCATTATAGATCAGGTGTTTAAGCATAGAATCGGAGATAAAAGTACATACACATGCTGTGGTATATTTAGGGTGTGGCAGGCATGGTACGTGCCCTGGGCACCACCTCAAAGGGGGTATTTTTTTTTTTTTCTATCGAAGCCAGACAAACTATTATTCTTGGATAGTGAAAAATAATTTTCGTCTAATATATAATCTGTCTAAAGGTGAAAAGCACTAGGATGGCCAGATTGTAAACCATGTATAAATTATCGGTCGAATATACATTTCTTTGTGCTACATGACCAAATACCTCACAGTACCACTTTGATATTATGGTAAAATTGTCTAAAAGATAAGTGTCACAGTGTCAGATTTTGGGGACAGGGGTGCAATTTCAGTGCTTGCCAAAGATGCTATTTTCAGTAGACAAGCCCCTGTACACAAACAGACCCGGATGTTAATAGTAAAAAAATCTTTTGATAGGTGAGTATTCCTTTCTCCTTATATTTGTCTATTAAATAGTTATCCATCGAATGGGAAGATCATGAATTAGAAAGTACTTCAGTAAAATCTTTTCAATTGGGATTTGTATTTTCTTTCTTTTGGATTAATTTTTCTTTCCCACAACTTGAGCCTAATTCGTAAGCTTTAAATATTTCTGCAAAATTTAATTGCATTTAAATTTTGCTGGTTGTACTCTCAATTTAGCATAATGTCACAAGTTCTTAAAAAGAAAAAAACTTTCCTATGAAGAGAAAAAAACGTATGAAGACATCTTAGTCTCTCCATCCCTTCCTTTTCAATAGTATAAATCTTGCCTGTGGAAATAGACTTTTTTAAATCGTCTGAATTTGAAAGAAACTGCCAAGCTGTTATTGTTCTTTCATTCCCGCCTTTTTTTTTTTCTTCAACAGTAATTAACATCTAGGTATTGGGGTCTTCAGGACTAAAGTAAAAAGGCCACATTGAGGTATATCTTTATTTTCACAAAAAACAATAAAATTTAATTCTGCATTTAAAGATTGATTCAAGATGTATTTATAAAGAAATTAATTTAGTCTTAAATGAGTGTATATAACATTTTTAGCTATAAAGTTAGCTGGAAATAGAAAAGTTTTAGCCAATTGTAGCCATTTTTTAATGATACTTGGTAATATTGTAAAAAACTTTATACGTCATCAATTGATATGAATAGATTTTCTTTTAATAACATCACACCTTTTTATGACATGATAGTAGCGGGCAAATAAAACTCAAAAACTCCTCCTTCTTCTTTCTGTTATTTAACATAAGTGGGACTGCTTGACCGATCAAAAAGTGTTTCATTACGATGTGTTGACACTTCTGAAAGTTATTGGTTAGAAATCATTTCGAAATCTTTGTTCAGATACATAATGAAAACACGTGCCAGGCTCGGAACAACTATCAAATTCGTCATGATCAAAGACAATGTTAAGACATTCTATCAAATCCCTGAAATCAGTCAGTATTGAATATATGCCGGCAAATATGTATATAATAATTATTAATTATAATACAAACGTGAATCAACAAAGTTATCTTTCTTCCTTTGATTTGAAAACTCAAGTAGTATCAAATTCCCTTCTTTTCCTCTATGTACTTCTCAGACTGGCCTTCCCACCAAGTGGTTCTCGTCTTGTCACAAGTACGGTTTTACAAAACTAGTGCCTGATTTTCAGTAATTAGAAATACAAACTCATTACCAAGTTTACTGGCCTTTTCTCTCTCTCTCTCTCCAAACCGTGGGAAGCTCACTTGAAAATAAGTACTTTGTTTTGAGTGTACCATCACCAGTAGACCATCTCATTCTACTGACTACTTTTGTGAGAAAAGAAATAGAGATTTACTTGTAATTTAAAAACAAATGTTAAGCAGCCCACCTAAAATATCTGTCTGAGAGCCAAAATTCAAAATCTTATCTCTCTAAGGTATAGAATTCTCTTAGACACCAAAGGTAAATTCAACCTTTGTTACAACATTATTAATTTTGACTAGTTTTTACCCTCATTCTTTCAGTTGCTTTTTATCACGACTTTGAATAGGACTTTATTCTACGGCAACAGTTGAATAGTGTAATTGGGAATAAATAGTAAGCTTGCAGTGAGAATCGAACTCACACCCTCTCGCCCGAAGGAGTCCAGTATACACTTGGCTGCTTTAACAATTGTACAGCAATAACTGAATGGTGTAATTGGGAATAAATAGTAAGCTTGCAGTGAGAATCGAACTCATACCCTCTAGCCCAAAGGAGTCCAGTATACACTTGGCTGCTTTAACGATTCTACAGCAACAACTGAATGGTGTAATTGGGAATAAATAGTAAGCTCGCAGTGAGAATCGAACTCACACCCTCTAGCCCGAAGGAGTCCAGTATACACTTGGCTGCTTTAACCATTCAGCAACAGGGACTTAGTTAAACAGAAGATGATTTTACACCTTAGACCGATATTCAAAGCTTGTTGATGTTTATATATCTGACCTAGTGGTCTTTTTTTAAATACAGTATTTTTAATTTTTTCAAATTCATTCCAATTGAATAAAGTATTGTAACATGATTATTAATTTTGACTAGTTTTTACCTAAATTCTCACCTTCAATTGCTTTTCATCTCAGTGAAACTTAATAATGTTTTAGTCCTTCATTCAATAATAAGAATAGATTTGAAAAAATTAAAAATATCATCATATAAATCTTTGTTGTTCATCCCACATTGGCCAGAATTTGAGGAGGAGTTTGAAAACCTTGGTGATAAATGAGAGGAATTCAGGGAAATTCGTTTTTTCCTAATATCCTTAGATGTCCTCAAAATGGCAGATAATGGTTTTAATTCTTATAGCTGAATTAATATTTAATTTGGGAATAACATATGTTTGAGTTAATTTAATTGATGGCCAATTGTTTTCAGCTGTTGTAGTTAATAATCACTACGCACAACAGACTGGTTTAAACACTGTTGCTAAGTTTAGGCTATTCATGCGTTCTGACAATTATGTGTATTTATCTATTTAGAGTGAGGAGACAATTTGCAAGGCCATATGGTGTATAAATGAAATTTCTTCATTTTAATTTGACTTTTTATTTGTTCAATACTAATATTGAATTAACAAAATGTTAAATTAAATGAAAAAATCCCATTTGTACACCATATGGCCCTCCAAATTGTCTCCTCACTCTAATACTGTCAGATAAATTATAATCCACATTGATTCACTGGTCATGTATGTATGTATGTATGTATGAATCTGGACTTTTGCCCAGCCCTGATCGTTCATAAAAACTTGAAATTTTGCACACACACTCCTATCAGTGAGTAGGAAAAACATTTTCTTTGCTTTTTTTTTGGTTTTTCAAATTTTCTCCAAAATGGGTCTTTAGTGAGGTGTTCAAATCGATGCACAAGGTAATTTTATGCCAAATCGGTCCCTTACTTTGTGTCCTGCATTATTCACGATATTTTATTTTTAAAAAAATTTTGACTTTTTAGTCCACGCAGCCCCCCAAAAAGACGCGGAAAGTAATTTATTCATTGATCCTTACTTTTTCCAATTTTTTAATTGATCACTGCCAACTAAGCATGCTGCCCTGAATACATGAATAATACGAAAGTTTCTATTCAGAAATAGAAGAAATCATGAATTTATGATTCTAACTATACTGGTAGTATTTTCATTAATTTCATCTCTAATACACGAGATGAAAAGCAGCATATATAAGTGGCGGTGATTCATAATTTCCCTTGGAATGCTAGTTTTCATTTATTTATAACAAATCTTCCGGGAAAAAAAGCTTAAGCCTAAAAGCTGATTACAGATTTTTATTTTTGGGTCACTTTTCCCTTGATAGTCGTGTGTTATTCTTTGATAATAAGCTGCAGAATTTTAATTAGCATAGATCTCTAGATCAGTAGTTCTCAGGCTTTTTTTCCTCACGAACCACTTCATGTTCTCAAAAAATATATGCAAATCTCCAATGAGTTTTTTTGTTGATTAGGTGATTATAGCAAAAATGAGCCATCACAAGTTTCCAGAAACTACATTTGTTTCAAAATGATTGTACTCTCGCAGACTTATAACATGAGTCTTGCATCCCACTAGAGGTCCATGGACTACACTTTGGGAACCGCTGGGTTCAATCTACAATGTTCATTTATGCTAAATTGGTTTATAGTTTGTGCCAAGCTGTGTTTTTAGTGATCCAACAAAAGGCAAAAGAAGAAACTTGTTCATTAATCACTTCTTTTCCTAACTTTTTGATTGATCATCCTCAACAGAGCATATTGCCAAAAGATGTCATGGTTCCTTTTGAGCGACTGACCGAACCATTCGATTTGATATATACCCTGTTACTATTTTGTTATAACTGACTGAAAACTCTGATAGCAACCATTGATCCTAGCAAACTGCAAGATCACCATTTTTTAGTGGGTCTGGCTGGCTGGCTATCTATGTACGTGTTGCATGTACAGACTGCATCAATAGAGCTACAGGGCTGAAAATTCTAGCATTTACTTCCTACTATGTCTGCAAAAAAAGTTTTTTGTTTTTGAAAATTGGACCATTTTAGTGATCACTACCCAACAAGAGGTGAGAGATCACTCCTTTTCCAAACTTTTTTATTGATCACCCCCTACACAACATACTGCCAAAAGATGCTGATCACGTTCTATCGAGTGACTAATCAAACCTGTTTTCATTAGATTTGATGTATGCTTTGTTAGTATTTTGTCGTAACTGAATGAATATCTCACATTGTTGATGCCAACAAACTACAACATCATCTTTTTTTGGATAAATATTCTAGAATGGTCTTTCCAAAGTTTAATTCAAAAAAGAAAAAACTGGACTTGTGTACAAGGGAGGATCAACTAGCTCATAACCTGACTCCTGATTATTAGCTTAATCTTGATCTGAAAATTTTTCTGTATAATGCTCAATCTATGTCACCAATATTCGCCACTGGATCAAGTGCATTGATAAGGAAGGAGATTATATTGAAAAAACAAATATTTTTTGTTAAAATTAAATGCTTTTTTTCATCATTAGACCATGTGTGAGGGTGGATCATCAAGTCTGTAACCTAACATGTAGTTAGCTGAATTTTGATCTTGAATTTTCACTGTTTACTATTCAGTCAATGAGATTAGTATTCATCACTGGATTAAGTGCATTGGCACAGAAAGAGATGAAGAAGAATTGTTATCTACAAGAAATGCTTTTTTCATCATTAGGCATATCGATGAACGTACTATATTGTTTTTGACATAAAATCTTTTTTTGACCGGTAACAATAATATCATACTAGCATATATCAGTCAAAAATGATGGTGTTATTTATATATGGATTGGCACTAAAGAGACTAGAGCTATCTTATTAGTTAATTTATTTTAAATAACTCAAGTATCCTGATTTCAATTTTTTTGAAGTCACAACTCATCTCAACTCGGGTTGTTTTAATGTGTGATCAGACATATAGTCTCCAGAGTATTCTGCATTGTTAACAGCCTATCTCATTTTACAATCCTTTTGTTGTTTAATTAATTCTGTTAATGAATTTCACATGGACCAATCCATTATTACTTTTAGGTTATAAGAGGTACCAGACAAAACACAACCAACTATACTTACTAATTTGCATTTATGGCCTTTGGATAGATTGACTTGGCTCCATAAACATTGGAAATATCAGCATATTTGTGGTTTAATCTAGTTTTGTTGACTTACTGAAGTCTCTTTCGTTAGTCCCCATCATACTAAATAATTATATCTATTACAGCTCATCATATTTTTGTTTGCTAAATGAATGTAAATAATGAAACAAGACTTAGGGGTTGAGATTAGTCAGCCTGGGCAAAGGTTAGTTTGTGTTGGGGGCTTTTAACTTTTTTTCATTTGTATTTATTTAGCAAGCGAAAATATGGTGAGCTTTAATAGCTATAATTATTTAGTGTGCTGGGGACTAACCATAGGGACCCACTTACTGTTTGGCGTCCCTTCATG
The DNA here is from genome assembly GCA_963457665.1 of Thysanoteuthis rhombus. Lineage (NCBI taxonomy): Eukaryota > Metazoa > Mollusca > Cephalopoda > Oegopsida > Thysanoteuthidae > Thysanoteuthis > Thysanoteuthis major. Next base: position 34,021,765 of record OY735231.1, on the reverse strand, counting down.
TAAAAATAGTCCACTTGCCTGATTCCATCTTTTGTTTTTCTTCACTAATGCTATTGAATGATTGTAAATTAATGATCAAAGTCTTGTGTTAAACATGTCTTTTCGCACCTAAAAATACCATGTAAGATAAATTCATTTGTCTCAATACTTCTTAAGACAATCTTTTATATCCATCACAATATTCTGCTTAATGCAAACATCTGAAAGGACTACAACTGAACTTTTAGAAATACATGATAAATATCTTTCTTTTTTCAAGTCAAGATCAAGCTTACAAATTTGTCTAATCAAAAGATCCATGTATTAGTCAGAATTTACAGTATACCATCTAGTTTTGAGTAAGGTCATTAAAATTTGAAGAAGTATCCGGACGATTGAATTCCTTCTTGTTGTTTGTGTTGTTTACACAGTATTTTGGCTGATTCATTCCGTGGCCTCCTTTGGATGTACTTTCCAAATACGATTGTGGGAAACAGAAGTTTTTTATTGCCCGTGGTGGCAATGCTTATAACGTAGGATTCTAGTGTTTTCTCTTCCTTTCCTTATTAGGCCTGGTCCCCTGTGGAGTAGCAGAAGCCACATCAAATTGAACTCTGCACTTGTCTGACTTATACACTCAGCTGACATTTGAACTTAAGATTATAAAAAAATCATAGAAAAATCAATATGAAATTTATATAAAATTTTCAATTCATTTTAAATTAAATGTTTGGGATTGACCAATTTTGATAACAATAACCATCTGATAATGTTACCTGTATTCATAATAAACAGCTACCTCTATTTTATAATAGAAGAATGGGTTTTAGCTGAATATGTGGAACATTAGATGAATCTTATTGGCTACAATACAAAAGTGTTAAAAGTTCCCTTGTACATTAATTTCTTATTGTAACAGATATTTTAAACAGGTTTGGTGAGTCATTTTCTAATGACTGTCACGGGACCAAGATCTTTTGGCAGCATACTGGGGGTGATTAATCAAAAAATGAAAGGACCAATTTAGCATACACTTTAATCACCAATTGAACCTCCCAACTTGAAACGTATTTTTTTCTAGACATAATCAGGAGTAAAAATTTTTCTAGACATAATATAGTGTAAATATTTTTCTTGACATAACATGGAGTAAATATTTTTCTGTAATAATATGGAGTAAATATTTTTCTGTAATAATATGGAGTAAATATTTTTCTGTAATAATATGGAGTAAATATTTTTCTGTAATAATATGGAGTATATATTTTTCTAGACATAATCAGGAGTAAATATTTTTCTAGACATAATCAGGAGTAAATATTTTTCTAGTCATAGTAAGGAGTAAATGATTGAATTTTCATTCCACTAGCTCCATTGGCACAGCCTGTATGCATGGCATGCACATACATCGTAAGCTAGCCAGATAACCGAAGAAACCTACGTTGATGTTGACAGTTTTAGTTAATGGTTGGTTTGTATTGAAATATTCACTGGTGTGAGAATCCCTTTTGGTATGCAATGTAACAAACAAGTATCTTTTAGAAAGGCTCCATTGCCTTAATCAATTAGCTGCAAAAACGTCAACAGGTTGTTTCTGAAATAGACTTGAATGTATAGCATCAGCATGACAACCATTTTGTCTCTGTTCCTATTTCTCATCTGATGTATCATCCTTGCCTTTTTTATTTATTTATTTTCTTTTGTCTCTGCTCTTGTATCTCCCGTCCGCTATTTCTTTATTTATAAGATGACTCAATCCTTCAGCTGAAACCTGCAGAGCAGCGATTCTCCGACTCATTTTCTGAAAATAGTGGAACCTGGGAGGGGGTGGATGGGCCTAATTATCAATTATTAGCCAGAGGAAATTTTGCGCCCCTTCATACCTGTGTCCTGGGGGCAGGGTTGACTGTCCCCTCTCGTTATGCCTTTGTAGAGTATGAATTCTTTGCAATCCCCCCCAAAAAACTGGATTGTAAGTAAAACTTATGATTTTGTTTCTGTTAAACTCCAGTCTAAGTTAGAGGCTGGAGATGACTGTATCCCCCCCCCCGAAGAACAACAAGAACAATCCTCATTTAGTTCAGTGGAGTGAACTCTTCACTGTTTGTCTGCCCTGTCCTCTTAGACCAAACCTATGTTTAAAATTGACATTTCCTTTCTGTGATTGGTAGGCAGTGCTTTATCTGGCTGAGCCAAACTCACAAGTCTTACATGTCTATGAAAATTTGAGCTTGAATAGAAGTTTAAGTGGAGATTGACACTGCAGCAGACAGGCTTGTTAATATTTTGTTTTGTGAATATACCTCATTTACAAGTTTTTGCAGCAACAATAATTACTAGCGACAGTTATTTGTAATGAAATTTCTGGTTGTAAAATATTTAGATTGAGATTATTTCAATATAACTAGATGGTTCTTAATAATGTACGTCAGCACAGGTATATAGTTTGTAAGCAAACTCAACAGTCTTTACAACTAATGTGACTCTAGTTTATATAAAAAATATTTGGTTGGGTGGACATTTGATTGATGAACTTTATTTTTGTCTTTACTAAAAAATTATCTCCATTTAGATATGTAAATAATTGAAATAAATTGATGCAAAGCATTTTTCTAATATCAAAATACATGAAGAGCACTTAAAACCCAGGTTTTGATTAAGTGAAAAATCATCTTGAATATAAATTTGATTACCTTATTTCAGCAGATAAGGTGACCTTCTGATAAGACAAGACCCCAATTTCAGTCTGAATTTCATGGATTTAGCTCTCACTATTTACTCTTTTTTTTTTGTGTCTGGCCAAAAGGACAACCCCATTTTTGGTGATGATTTGTTGTCTTATCTATTGAAATCTATGGTAATTAGTTTCAATTCACTTGCATCTATCAAAAGTAGATTTTTTAGACTAGAATTTCTTTAAAGTCAAGCTATCATTGTTTGTCTGTGAAACATTTACCAACAGATGAATCAATTTCATTATTCTTATTTTGAGAAACTTGGGAGTGATGATGAAACTGTGAATGAACAATATGCTGACTGCTGTTAACTCTGATGCACATTCAATAATTTTTGTTTGGCTGAGTGTGAATTTCTAGTCATTGCTATGATACTACAGCAACCGATTTTGCCATCATTGAGATAGCCTGACTCTAAAGTTAGCAGTTATTGCTGGAAACTATTCTTCAATTAATTGATGAAATTGTTTTCTTCTGTCACTTCAACAGTTGGACCTTAGAGCCTGATAGATATGTATCAGAGGCATGCGCAGGATGTCGATTTACTGGTAGAACATCTCAATGAAAACTGACACCAGAACTGGCAACATAGGTTTCTTCAGTTTTTAAATAGTTCTGACTGGCTATGTATCCGTCTCACGTACAGGCTATACCAATGGAGTCATGGGCTGAAGATTTAAACATTTACTCCTTATCGTGTCTAGAAAAAAGCTTTTCAGTAGGGCTTTAATTTTCAATGGATATTTTTGCTAAATTGGTCTATAGGTTTGAGTCCGGCAATGTCCATGTTTTGTTTTTTTTTGTTGAAAATTCAGAGTTTTTTAGTGATCACTACCCATCAAAAGGTGAAAGAAGTAACTTATTCAATGAACACCCCCTCTCCTAATTTTTTCATTAATCACCCCCAACACGGCCTACTGCCAAAAGATGATGGTCATGTGATGATTTGCTATTGAGTGACTAACCAGACCTGTTTGCATTTACAGAAGATCATGGGCCGTTTGAGCAAAGGATATAATGCTTACTTCAGCTTAATCTTAAGATACCTGACTCATTCTTGCAGAAACCTTTCAATATGGCTCATTTGAACAGCTGCCTGCAATGCCCCCCACATTGACTCGAAATAATTCTGGAGAATGTAGATGTTTTACCATATTTATATGTTTTCCAGTGGAAAACAAAAGTGATATCATAGATAGAATTCATTCTGACCCTGTCTATTTTGACACTACGGTTGTTTAATTATTGACGGTGATGGCAAGTTTTAAATCCCACTCTTGGAAAGCATCATAAACATGTTTAGTGATGGTGGGAGTGATGCTGATAATCATTAAAGCAGTAGTAGTGATAATCATGATAATAATGTTTATATCATTATATACTAATTTACAATTATCTCAATTTACTGATAGACTAAAAATATGTCTTATGTTACCTACTTACTAAGGAATGAAATTCATAATCCGGAATCTCCACAAATTACTGATACTTTATTGAAATATTATATTTCCAAGAATGATTCCCATATGACTCTCTTATTCAAGGTTTCTCAAGTATAAATGCCTATATTATATTAAGGACTAGATTTGTTTATACTGAGTGTTTTCAAGTGAATCATTTCTTTAGAAATTAAAACCAGATCTAGCATTCCGAAGGAAATCATGAATCATCACTACCCATCTGAGTTACTTCTTTCAACTTTTGTTGGGCTGTGATCACTGAAAAAAGTCTGATTTCTCAAAAAATGAGCATGTATAACCTAGTGGGCAATTTAGCATGAACTTAAATCGCATCTTGTACTCCCAATAAAAAACAATTTTGGAGGTGAATTTTCAAAAAATCAAAAACAATTATTTTCCTTACTCATTGAGAGGAGTGTGTGTGTGAAAAATTCCAAGTTTCTTTTATAAATGGTTATAAGGCCTGGGAGAAGTCCAGATAGATACATATAAATGTCAGAATACATGAATAATCTAAACCCAGCAACAGTAATTAAACTGATCTGTTGTAGATTGTGATGATTAGGTAGAAATCAACAACCAAAATTGTCAACATGTTCCTTCAGTTTTCAAGTGGGTGTGGCTGGCTGGCTGGCTATCTACCTATGTATAAGGTCTTTCGAGTTTCCTTCTTTTTATATAACAGCATTATGATTGCAGTGTTCCAATCTTCTGGGACTTAACTTTGTTCAAGGCTTAAGTTGAATAAATCATTCTAGTGATGACTTCACCAGCTTTTAGGTATAAGTTGATGGTGATGTTATCAGTCCTAGGGCCTTTCCTTTTTTTGTTTATTTGATAGCTTTTTTTACATCCCTTGGCTTGATTTATGGGATATCTTCAAATTGATTGCTCATCTTGCATGTCTCGTATATCCTGTTCATTGTTTTGCACTCCTTGTCTGGAGGGGTAGAGTTTTTGGTTGAATTATTGGTGAAGTTCTACAATCCATTGTCCATTTTCTTTGAGTACATTAGTTATTCGTTCCTGTCCTGTATCAAGAGTTTTGTTAATAGCTTTGAAACCCCAACCTTTTCCAAGAATTGTTTTGATGATTGCTTTATTTAGTTTGGTTGCTTCAATCTTCTCTTCTGTTGTTATCGGTGGCTTGAGATTTCTGTGTTGTTCTTCACGTGAACTTCAGTTAAATGAAAGTAATGTACAGCAAACACGTTGAAGACAAACATACAACGATCGAAATGAAAAACACAGAAATGGAGAAAGCAGACCACAATATCTACCTAAGACAACAAATCTCCATGAAATCCTCGAAAGAAGAAGAAATCAAACGGAGGATCACTCTAGAATGGATAGCTTTTGGTAGAGCACATTCATTCTTCGAAAACAAGAAAATCCCATTAACCTTTAAAAGAAGTGAAAAAAAAAAAACCAGTAGTCCCAAGCATCATAGAATCCATTAGGAAACTCAAATGAAAATGAGCTGGTCATGTTCGTAAGAATGGCAGACAACTATTGTGGATCCCCGGAGATCATATGCAAAACTGTTGCCTGCAGAACATAAAATGGTGAGACGAACTAGACAGGTTCGGAAAAGTATTGGTTCCACGACACCCATGATGGAGAGGTTTGGTGAATCCTGGGGAAGGTCTACGTACAACGACGGATGCTAAAAGGCTGGTGATGATGGAGCAAACATATTTTTGTTTTAATTCATTGCAATATGTGCTGCAAAATGTTGCTGAATAAGTCGGTAACTCCATAAGGGTAATTAAAATGGCACCATGAGGTTTGAATTTCTACTTTCTAAGTTGATGCATTCCTCTTCTGTAATTGAGTGGCAAAGTCATGACCAAACTTCCTGATCAAGCCTGGATCCTTTTTATACTGAATTGGTACGAGGAGGATCTTGTTTGTTTCTTGTTTTTTGGTTATTTTGACCATAATTTCACACAGTTTGTTGGTATTGGATGTCTAGACTCTTATCAGTTTGTAATATATAACCGACTTGGTGGCTTTGTTGTTGTGACTTAGTTTATGGAAAAACGGGAAAATCAATGAATATCACGAAAAGTTATTGAAAATCTTTTATCGAGTATAAAGTAGATGTATATTCTGACCGACAATGCTAAATCGCTGTCAAAAGAACCAAAATAACAACAAAAAATAGAATAAGATACCCATGGTACTAATTCAGTACAAACTAGATCCAAGCTAGATTCTGAAGTTCATCATGACATCAGACTTCCCATTCTATCGCAAGAAAGCCTGTGCTGTAAAGAAGATCCCAAACCTTGTCAGATACCAACTGTCTTCTATAAGTAATAAAACAAAAACATGTAAACAAGACTGGCTGCTACAGGGTCAAACTCCTCTCCATTTTTTTCCCCCCAAGTCCTTGCTTTTACTTCCTTCAAAATATTCTCCTTGGGACCTCACCTACTTATTCCAGCACCCTTTCCAGTTTTCAGTACAGTCTGCAAGGTCCTCTTTCGGGATTGCCATCAGCTGCCTTATCACATTCTCCTTAATTTGGTCAAAGCTTCAATATCAAAAAGCCAGAAGTCACTGGGACCCAAATCTTGAGTGTAGCCTTCGAGGGGGGGGGTGCTAAGGTGCTGACTGACCTGCATAATGTGACATTGTGCTATAAAATGATGCACAAGACATGAATAATGGTCAGGCTTTGTCATTGAGAATGTGACAGTCACACAGCACACAAGTTCACTCAAAAATGTTTTACTGCCATTGAGTAACCCCACAGAAGAGTTTCTATTCATACTCCAGAGACTCATACAAAGGCTCCAAAAAGTATAATTAAACAACATATTGATCAGATATTAACACAATAATGAAAATAAAAGCCAATAATTTGTTTTTTAACATTATTTTTTAAAACTTTATAGAACTATTTGCGTAGTGATGGCTGGCTTGGGGAATTCAAAATATAAACTATCACATCTCAAATATGGTACTTCTATAAAACAATGTATCTGTCATGCTGAATTGATGAAATTGTCAAATTGGCAAAATTTTGACTTTTTTTGGAAAAAATAAATGCATAGCTTTAATTCGATCAAAAGTTTTTTTAATCAAAACTAGGATATAAAACAACTATATTTTACGATCAAAAGTTTATTTCATGAAAGAGAAATAAAATTTCTTTCATAAAAAATAAGTAAATTTTTTTGATTAGGCAATTTCATGTATTCCTCAGATATTATAGCAATAAGGAAATTGAAAAACAATAACTTTTTCTTAATCTAAGTATTCTTAGCCAGTCAAAATGGCTGTTCTCCTAATGACATAAAACCAAAGATGGCCTCCTCACACTACTGCAGGTGGTAAAAAAAAAAAATGTAGGCTTAATTCATATGCAAAGGTCATTTCTCCTTCCAGAAAGCTTTACTCTTTGATCATGACCGTATTTCTTCTCTTTATATTACTGGGACATACATCAGAGAGTGACATAGTGTTTATTCCATGTTTCTCAATGTTTTTCTTTAAAAATTGTTAGGGCAAATATGGAATAAGAAAATATATCCTATACAAACAATCAGCTTTTCCCTGAACTAAATAAAAACGTACAAACACATCCTATGCAAACAATCAGCTTTTCGCTAAACTAAATAAAAACATGCAAACATATCCTGTACAAACAATTAGTTTTTGGCTAAACTGGATAAAAACACGCAAGAGAAATTTAATTTGGGAAATATTCCTAATGATTCAAAAGATAGGAAATAACCTATTATCATATCTTTCAAAGCAACACGAAAGATCTGAGTCAAGACAACACGAAATATTGACATTATTGCTGAAAACAGAAACTATAAAATCATGACCAGGTTCCTGAGAAAGATCATAAAAACAATGGCCTCAGAGCTGGCATGTAAAACCAGTTCTTTCTGTCATCCAATAGTGTATATCAAACTTCATTGTATCATGGTATATTAAGGAATATATTTGACTCGAGCTGCATACCAACTGTAAGAATGAAGTGAATAAGACAAAAATATTTCAGTAGTTGATGCATGAAACTTCTATATCAGTATATTGATATACATACTTATCACCCTTCTTCTCTTCTATCTATCTTAAAAAAGACCGAGACCTAAAAAAATCTACTGATAAAACTGTTAAAATGATAACTCTGTGGTGGAAGCGGGACAGGCATAATACCTGTGCTGGACATGTTTAAGGCTTGAAATACATGTCTTAATATTAGGAGAAATTTATGCTGCACACTTCAGAGACAGTTGTCGCACACTATTGTGCCGTGGCACACACTTCGTGGACCACTACTTTAAAGAAAGGACACGATTGTTAGATTGTTGCTAATGAATTTGCTAATTTGACAATTTCATCTATTATGTCAGGATTGTAACTTGTTATCTCTATTTGATATAAATGAGAAGGGAGTGTTTAAAAGTTCCTGTTTATAAAGTAATTGGTGAAATGAACAAATTCATGATAATTTAGTCAGAAAAATTTATCATTGTCTTCAATGAAATAAACAAAGCAAAATCTTTATCTCTATTATTGTTAGGACTATCTATCCTCATCTTGGTTGTTTTCCATACAACGTTTCGGCCGTTGTACTCTACGGCCTTCATCAGGTATCATCTGGTAGGTGTGGGGGAAGTAACGAACTAAACCTTTCATTTAACCGATGGGGGTATATAGACCGCACTCCCCTCTTAGCAGTAGTTGTATTTTCGAATCATTATTATCTCTACTACTGCTAAGAGAGGAGTGAGGTCTATGTACCCCCGTCGGTTAAATGAAGGGTTCGGTTCTGATGAAGGCCGTAGAGTACAACGGCTGAAACGTTGTATGGAAAACAACCAAGATGAGGATAGTCTGAACAATAATAGAGATAATAATAATACCTCATCTCAAAAATTCCAGAGAAACAGCAAAATCTTTGCTGAATCAAGTGGTTGAAATTTATTAATGTGCTTGGTGGTTGAATTTTTAAACGGCTAAAAAATAGCTGAAAACATGTTAATTGTTGTTCAGTGGTTGGAGAAGGCTATTGCTTTATTAAATCAAATTTTTCATATTTTGAAGAACTAGAATAATCATGAGCTATATTTGTCCTATTAGACATTCATCCTGGGATAGATAAAAAAAACACAGAATTAGCTGGTCGCCTCACTTATACGTCTTTCCTGTTCAGTCATGCAATTTTCTGAATGGGTTTTATACTATGGTAATGTCATTGTCTGCAGTTGTAAAAGCCATGAAAATCTCATTTATTTTAATTTGTGACACATGCATCCCACTAGACTTCTATGGGTCATATGTATCCCAGGAGCTGTAGAACTTCAGGATATATATGTCCCAGAAATCTCAAAAGGGTTAAAATTGTTGTAAATGATACTTAGATAATGTTTTTCAAATGAAATTCATTGCCAGATGGATATTGCTGAAAAAAATTGTAGCCTTCAAGAAGAAAAAAATTTAGAAGTAGAAATGAGGAGTAATATTTATATAATAAAAATTGTTTAGCTTTATGAGATTATATAGATATACATGTTGAGAGATATAAATAAACACTCAATGGTGAAGTTGTTGGGACCCAAATCACTAATCTGATCAACTGTGGTACAAACCCATTACATGGGTAACCCTGGATACTTAATCCTTTAAATGGTATATTTTGTGAAGTTATATCATAGACCTTTTTTTTATTGTTGTGTGCAGGATGATACATTTATAGAAAATTTCATAGGAATGATCTAATGGATCTAATTACCTCCAGTTTTATTATTTGACAATATGTATTTGTACAGGATCATAATTCATAATAACTGCATATATACGAGTCAGTAAACTTCTTAGGACCTTACAATACATTACTTACCAAATAATATTGTTTGGTCTGGATCGTAAACATTCATTTCTTCAGTGTTCTTAGATAAACAGCCTTAATTGAAATTGTCTCTGTGATTTTATAGTTGGACAGTAAATGACTATTTTTAGATACTTTTAATAGATTGGTAACGAGAAGACACAGCCTGAAGAGAATAATTTCCTGGAGAGCAACTTGTCTTACATTGTTTGACTCTTAAATTCATAAACCGCTTGGAACTGCTCCTAAACGTTGTGGAATTCTTCAATTACCAGAATTTAAAAAAAGAAATGGAACTCTTTGGTGAATTGAATGAAAAAAACAAAAAAAAAAAAAAACAAAAAATCTAAAAGTGCTATTAAGTAACTTTGATCAGAAGTTATTCCCGTCAATTTAAAATTAATTTTTTCTTATGAATTTAAGAGTTAGCTGGATTCATTTACTTCAATATTCTATGTGTTCTTTTATAATCAGTCTCTAGGAAATAGATAAAAAAATTTAAAAGGTTTTGCTCTTTCTAAGTATTTTTTTTTTATAACTTGTCCACCCAGGTCAGTGGCAGTCTGTTGCACTTTCATCACCTGATTCTTCCTGTCTCATGACACATGCCGCAGAGGATGGTCCTGAGATCATAGTGTGTGGGTCAGTCCTTGGCAAGTTGAGATCCACCTTAAACTGATCAACGCCATTTCTTGCTGATCTTTTCTCGTCTCAGGAAGAAACAAAATACTCAGAAATGAGATTAGCCGACAATGACAACACGATAACTAGTCCATGACCCATTGCTTTAGTGATGGTTATCTTTGTACAACAACAGGCTTAGCTGATGGTTGCTACTGATACTCTTAAGTGTGACAGACATAATTGGAATGGAGAGAAAAGAAAAGTAGTTTAATTAGATGGTAGGAAGGGAAAAGCAGGTCTGGTAATTTGATAAAGGAATAAGTAGGGAGAGGAAAGAAAGGGAAGTTCGATTTCTTTTTTGTCGGGGAGGAATTTTCCAAAACAAAAAAAAAAATTTTTCTAAACATAATAAAGAGTAGATATTTGAATTTTCAGCCCTCTAAATTCTTTGGTGTGACCTGTACACACGGCGCATACATACATAGCCAGCTAGTCAGCCAACATCATTTAAAAACTAGAGAAATCTATGTTGACTATGTTGACATCTTTGAGTAAAGTTTCTAACAAATTGTGAATCACTGTAGACCTGGTTCCAGGGAATCAATTTTTTTTTTCCATGATACAACTTTCATTACCTAAATTCTGGCTTTCAGTTTTTGTTCTGTTTTTATACCAGTTTGATCCATGCTGACTGACCAGAACATTTTTTTTCTCTTTCTACTATATAGATTTCTATGTTTTCAATGATTCTTTCTTTTTCCTCCCCTTCCGCTATATAGCTTTCTTAACCTAAATTCTATCTTGCACTTTTCACCCATCATATTCACGGTTTTACTAATTGCTCTATAAGTATATTTTCTAAATGTTTTGCAGTTTTATTCGAAAAAGAAAGAATAAAAAGATCAAAAGAGAAAAGAAATTGATTCTTATTGATAAAGTGAACTGCTACCGTGATTCATTATTTTGGCGACAGCCGCTGGCTCTCTTTATGATTGGTTAACCTCAATTTAATAGGCAATGTGTATAAATATTTTCTTAAGCAAGAAACAACAATAGCATCACCACTTCAAAGAAAGCCAAACAGATTCTTCGTTGTGCACAAAGGTTCTTAGAAATCACCAGGTAGTTTTGCCTTTGGTATAAGAAAAGTAGTAAACATTATTCCCTTTTCTCTTTTGTACTGAACCCTACTTTCTTGTTCTTTATATTTTCACTCGATTTCCTGTTGAAAATTTTGTCCCACATTATTCACTTTTCCTTCCTGCCTCTTTTTCCTTCCTAAGACTCTCTTAAGGATACCAATGCAGTAACAATATCTTCGGGCTAATTACAACCCTGCAAGAATGACAAAGTACGACTCTATAATTATCCGGACACTCACCATTTTGTTTTTCCTGCTTCCTAGCTTTCCTGTTCTGTTTTACATGCTAAATTTCTCTCTCCCATTTTTTTTTTTTGTTTTTTTGTGGTTCTTTCTTTAGTTCATCGCACTTACAATTGGGTTTAACTGTCCATACTTGTTTTTCTATGTGATCTGAACACAGTTTCGCTGAGGTTAATTTCAGTGTTCTGATGAAGGATACAGTTCTTTGATTGTTTGATTGTCTTCCCTAAGTGGATCAGTTCTAAGTTCTTAGATTCACTAGAGGCTGGTTTTTCATCTTTTTTAGTGATAATTTCTCCACTCATGCTACAACTGCCTTTCATTTTCACTGCAGGAGGGGGGAAAGATTGCCATATATTTTGGTGGATAAGACAATACTTGAAGCAACCTAAATACACCCTCAAAAATAGGGTCGTCCTATAGGCCAGGTGCAAAAACAGTGAGCTGAAACCATGAAATTCAGACTGAAATTGGTGTCTCGTCTTATCTGAAGGTCACTTTGTTTACCAAAATATGCTGTAAGTAGCTTTTTCTTTTCCTTGTGGAAGAAGGCCCAAAATGTTTTTGTTTTTTTTTGTTGTTGATCCCCTAGACACCCCCCCTAAACCTAACCAAAAAAACACTTAATGAAATAATTCCTACTGAGGATGAATAACTTTGGTCTGGTCTAATGGGGACTGAAAGAAAAGCCCCCAAATGCTTGGTATTGCTTATATTTTCTTATTTCAAACTTCAAAATAGCATTCCACATGATGATGATGATCATGATCATGATCATCATCATCATGCTCTTAGTGTCTGTTGTTGGACATAGACCTTCCTCAAAATTCGCCAGACCTCTCTGTCATGTGCATCGCAGAGCCAGCACTTTCTGAATTCATCTAGCTCTTCACATCATCTTACTTTCTGTCTGCCACAGTCTCGCACCTGATCTCTTGGGATCCACCTTGTGAGTCGTGATGTCCAGCGGTTGTCTGACATTCTTGCAACCTGTCCAGCCCATTGCCATTTGAGTTTTCTAATAGTTTCTATGATGCCCCAGACTCCAGTCTTTTCTCTAATATACTGTGCTGTCTAATGATCTCTCCATGTGAGATTGAGCTTGATTCTGTCTTGTGCACATTGCATTGTTCTCAGTTTGAGGTTGAATCTTTTGATTAGGTTCCATTTTTCAGCTTTATATGTGACTATTGGTTTTGATCCCAAGCTAACACCACAAATTAGGTTTCTAATCACTGATAAAAAGGAAATTCAATTTAATCTTTTTTTTTCTTTGTAGGCTTTTGTATTTTAAAATTGTAGATATTAGCCTTTTTTTTGAGACCAATGGATGAGCACCTGAATTTGTGAAGTAAGAATTAAAAAATTCAGCTCAATTATAAAACTAGTGTCCCAGTTTGAATTCCTATGATGTTTTTCAATTAATAAAATGTACATATTTCAATTTCCTATGTAAATATTGCACCTTTTATTCATATTCTTTCTTTATCTATCTGTATATCTAAAGAGACTTATCCATCTGTTTGTCTTTATGTTACTCTCTCTAAATCTCTTGCATTTTCTCTATCTATCTATCCTAATCTATTTCTGTCTATTTCTATCTATTTCTATCTATTTCTATGTATATATTCATTATTTCCATTTTGTTCATATCTATTATTCCAAGTCTCTTCATATCTTTCTCATTGCACTATCCGAGATAGAATTGAACATTTTAAGAGTTTTGATTAAATGTCCAAAGAAATAAATACCTTATACAGGCCTCCCCCGTAATAACGCAGATGTAGGGGTCCAAAAAAGTCAACTGCATTCAAACTGTGCCCTGATAACCGGGGTTGTCAATTTAGCTATTTTGGAGCTAGATTAAATTACGGGGTCTCCTATTCACTCTCATTGGATTACAAACAAAGCCATAATGAACTGCGTTGTAACAGGGGAGGCCTATATTGGAGCGTTTTCTTCTGTCTACTTAGTACAAGGGTTTATAATTAATGGTTTGAGAAATGTATACAAATGGAAGATGTGGGAACTTTTTCCTAATAGAAGAGAGTTTAAGACTGGAGAGTTGGGAGAAACATCCTCGTATTGAGAGCATAATGGGCTGATTTTGGGGATGAACAGAATAAATATAGAAGTCAAAACTATGAAGAAAAAAATATCAAAAAATAATGACAGATCAAAAACAGAAGATGTTTATTTGGACATTGTAGTAATTATTTGTAATTTTTTGTGTATCTTCTGCATATTTCTGATTTTGGAGAACTTTATTATTCAGAGTTTGGATTTATACATTTTGTAATCAAATTTTACATTTTATACTCATTTGGGCTTTTTTTAATAATAATGATAATCAAAACATCATGGAGAAATGAATTTTGTGAAATTCTAACAGTGATGTCATTAACGCTTCTTGAAATATCTGAAATATCTTTTTTATGACTACAGGTGTGGAAAATTAGCTTTATTGGAGATTTTTTACATTCCTTTGCTGCAGTCAGTCTAAAAATACCTATTAAAAGAATCTTTTATTTTCATCTGAGATAAGATACCAAGTGACATCACTTGTAAGACTAATGGTTACTTTATGCAACAGTCTGCTTAACACCATTTTTAACCGTATCTTTTTCACTTCCATGAAAAGATCAACTGTTGGGCCAGTTGGGTATTTACAGATCTCAAGGGAAATTTGAAACCAAGTCTCTCTTCTTTATTTGATCTATATTGAATTATTTCTTGGCTCATTTATAATTAGTGATTGTTATACTTTCTTCTCTGATATCAAGTATTGATTCTTTTCTTTCACTTTAAGTTGATATCAGTAATAATGATGAAAAAAATACAATGTTTGATTATATATAAAATCTTATAACTGAATACTATTAAACTATATATCTTCGGAGTATACAAATCTAATTCTATAAAGATGACAAATGTTTCTTTGTTAATTAGTTTGTTACTTTATTTTTCATAGTCAACCAAACGGCTGCAAATTTTTTTATAAGGCTAACTTGAGACCTTGATTAACATGTGATAGGTGGTGCTGACCACTTAATCTCTACAGGTCAATTAAGAGCCAAAATCACTATTTCTAATGAGACGAATTTAAGGGAGACAACTCTAAATTTCACTTTAATGGTTTGAGTTAGCTCCTTTCTGTCCTGGATTAATTTCATGAAACCTTATCATTTGCTTCTCCGAGTTATATTTAAAGTTTTTTTTTTTTTTTTTATCCGGGCAAGCCAGGTACACCAGCTAGTCATTACATATGGTGGCTCCTGACTTGGGTGTAACAACTTCTCACTGTCTGGGAAGCAGTTATTGGAGAGTGGTTTGCTTAAGTGTTCAATCCACACTCTTTTATTGATCATTGTGGGCTGAAAATCATTAATGACATTCGTTTGATACGTTCTAATATTTGATTGAATGTCAACTAAATTCCATGTCTGTTTGACTGCTTTAGAAACAAGTCATGAATATGTGACTCAGTATCTGTAGATATAATCTTGGTGATCTTGTTTAGTGTACCAAATTACCACGGTTGTTGTGAGGGCACTCAGTCAATACAACAAAATACTGACTAAGCAGGTATCAAATCTAATAAAAAATAGGCCTGTTTGTCTCTCAATATGAACCATCACCTGACCGACATCTCTTGGCAGCATGCCGTGTTAGATGCGATCAATTAAATACTAAGAAAAGGGATGATCATTGGATGAGTTATTTCTCTTGCATTTTGTTTTTCAGTGATCACTAAAATGTCTGACTTGAAAAAAAACAAAAAAAACAAGTGGACACAAACTAAGGGATCAGTTTAGCAGAAAACTTACATTGCAAAATGAACCCCCCCACTAAAAAACTTCTGGGTTGGGGGTGGATTTTAAAAAAGCAAATGAAACATTTTATTCTAGACATAATAAAGAGTAAATGTTTAAATTTTCAGCCTTCTACTCCCATTGGTACTGCCTTTATGTATGATGCATACATATATAGCCAGCCAGCCCAACTTGAAAACTGAAGAAACCTATGTTGACAATATGGTTGACTGTTTCTAACAGAGTGTGAAGATAAACCCGAAGTAAAATAAAAGTAAACTTGCGATCACAGTCAATAAATGAATTACCGTAGCGTAAAATTTTGGGGTCATGTAAAAAAATTTTTATCAAAGGATAAATATGGTCAAAATAAATTCTATTTATGACATCACTGGCGTTTCCCACTGGAAAACATCTAAAATAAAGTAAAAAAAAAAAAACATCTAAAAACATCTAGATTCTTCGTTTTTGGTCAGGTCATTGTCGTCCATCATTGTTGTTATACACGAAAATTAAGTCAAAACTCAATCGTAGGAGTTTGACAAGAGAAAGAAAGAAAAGTCTTCTCAGCCTAATGGTTAATCCGCCACAGGCCACGTAAGGAAGAGAGAAAAAAAGAAACGCGAGTGGACATGGTGGGACGTCATGGCATCACTCTTTCTGCTTCTCCTTTCTCTCTTATTTATATCTTAAATTCAAAAGTCTGAAATTTCAAAGTTTGAATAATTTGCAATAACAAAATTAACTTTAGGAGTTGGACAATAGGTGAATTATAGAAAGATAGATAGATGGATTGAAATCAAATCATTATTATCGGGTTTAAGATGAACACAGACCCCAACACTATTTTTTTTTTTTTTTTTCAAAATTTCCGAAAACTTACTTGTTAAGAACACATTCTTGTGTCCCATCAGTACACAATGAAAGATTTAATGGGGATATGTAGTGTGGTTCCTGAGTTACGCAGTCACGTACAGATGGACATTTGGTGAATTTTAGTGGGATAGTATAAAGCAGTCATATTTACGTAAACGGATACATATTGATTTATGTTTTGTGCCCGAAATAATCAACATGAACATCTGGTTTGACATTGACATTAGATTGGATTATCCTATTTCTCTCAATATCTCCCGATGTATGAGAAAAAAACTTAGCGAGTGTTCCTGTCTGACACTGACCTGCCTTCTTTTATAAGCGGATAAGTCCTCCTAATCAGCTTAATAGGTGTAATAATATTAATAGATGATCTTTATTCAGTTTTGATTATTTGCAATACAGGGTGAAGCAGGTATCAGATCTAATGAAAACAAAGAGTGTAAAAAAAAAAATCCAAAAGTAAATTAGAAGTAAATACTCTATCAACCATTTCAACTAAAGGCGTTTTTATTTTACCATGTAGTTGGAAACGTACTAATTTTTTTTAGTTTTGAAAGCTGATATGTTTTCTTCTGAGACTCAATGAATAAAAATATACATGGAAGTGAGAAAAAATGTTGATAGTGTTTAAAAAAAAAATGGCTTTTTTTTTTTTACTATGAGGTTTGATATCTCCTTTGTTAGTATTTTGCTGTAACTGACTGAATGCTCTCACAAGAACTTTGATAATTTAGGTCACTAAACTACGAGATCATTGGGTGAAACCATCGTAGTACACACTCAAATAATGACAGATGCACTATAAGTGAGAACAGATAAACTTAAAGAAGAGACATTTTAGCTCCTTCTGGCATTGGAAGACAAAGTATTCATCTGAAATGTGGTTATTTCAATGTATACAAATTCATCTTATGTCGAATGAGTAGAAGCATCTAATCAGAAAATAATACTGAGAGCAGGACTGGAACATATTAAAAAGGTCAGCGTGAGGATTTCATGTGCCCTAGGCAAGACTTAGAATTCGTGACCCCACCACCCACCGGTTGTTAGATCATCTTTGAAATTTTTTCTC
The DNA here is from genome assembly GCA_963457665.1 of Thysanoteuthis rhombus. Lineage (NCBI taxonomy): Eukaryota > Metazoa > Mollusca > Cephalopoda > Oegopsida > Thysanoteuthidae > Thysanoteuthis > Thysanoteuthis major. The sequence continues at coordinate 34,003,966 of OY735231.1, read as the reverse complement.
TTGAAAGGTCAGTGCTTTGCCCCTATGAGGTTTAGAGAGCTGCCTCGTTGGCCTAATGGTAGCACCAGTTCTACCTATTAACCAGAATGTACCTTTATTTGCTCCTACTGACATTCTACACAGCTGACAGTTTTACCAGTTTAGTCACATCAGAAATTATTTACACGAACCTGTAAATTCATTATTTCTATTATTATTCGGACCATCCTCATCTTGGTTGTTTTCATACAACGTTTCAGCCGTTGTACTCTACGGCCTTCATCAGGTATCATCTGGTAGCATTAGTAGTATTATTATTGTCTCACACTGGGATTGAACCTAGAACACATAGCGTAGTGGTTACAGAATCAGACAAAATTACTGCAAGTAATCTGATGGTTCTAGGTTCAATCCCAGTGTGAGACAATAATAATACTACTAATGCTAAGAGGGGAGTGCAGTCAATATACCCCCATCAGTTAAATAAAGGGTTCGGTTCCTTACTTCCCCACACCTATCAGATGATACCTGAAGAAGGCCATAGAGTACAACGGCCGAAACGTTGTATGAAAAACAACCAAGATGAGGATGGTCCGAATAATTATAGAAATGATAATAATAATACCTCATCTCAAAAATTCAGAGATATACTGTAAATTCATTTTCGTGTAAAATCTTTGTTATCCAAGTGGTGCACACTTCAACTGGAATAAAGTTTATCCCAGGAAAGAGTTTCAGAACTTCTGGCATATTGTTTCTTTCTCTTGGCAGAAGCCAGAAAGATTTCCTGTTATGTTATTTATGTGAATTAGAACCCACCTGGTTGTGTGTGTATGTGCCTGCATATGTGTGTTTGTGTGTGTGTGTGTTTGAGAGTGAGAGAGAGGGTAGAGAGAGAGAAGAGGAGAGAGATAAGAACTGAGGAATTGACAGTGGATGTACATTGCACTGAAATGTGACACATAAGGAATCTTAAGAGAAGAAGAAAGTTATTTTCTGACAGAAATCCAACCATTGACTCTACTTACATTTTGCAAAATAGGCATATTGGATGGCACTTTTTACTTGGATTCATATAACCCCTCTGCCAATAAAATTGAAACATACCAACAAGTACAGACTGAAAGTCAATAAAAAAGATTTAAAAAAAGAAAAACAAGCTAAAAATAGATGAATATGTAGTAAGAGTAGAAAGCAAAAGTTCAACATGATATTGTCTACAAAGTTGGGTTGAAATTAATATTTCCTAAGCCTAGCTTTGTATAGGGCAAAGCCACAAGTGTTAGACAACCAGTGAGGATTGAATTCATTTCATTAGTAAGGGCTGTCTACAAAGTTGCTGTAAGCAATAGGCCCCATACTGGAGCACACTAATATCTTAGTTTTGTTCTCCATTGAAATGGTAAAAATAAAAATACAAATATAGTTATCCTTTACTATTCACAGGTTTCCCATTTGTGGTTTCGATAATTCACCGTTCAGTCTTGAATATTTTAATGGGAATATTTTGGGGAGTACTGCCAAAAACCATAGAAAATACGCTGTACAGTATGAACAAAATGTTGAAAGTATAGGAAATCATAAATGCACTTTAATGATATAGCAACTACCCCAGACATTTGTCAAAAAGTGACATATGTCGATAAAAATTACTGTAGCTTGTAATCTATTATTCGCATCGTACTAATCTTTGTCATTAAAAAGAAGAAAGACTGTAGAAAATTATCAACTAGAAATATCCATGTAAACAGTATATACCCAGAAATAATTATGGTTGAAAACTTGTTTACACTTGTTAACGGGTTTGTCAAACAATATCTTGAGCATCACGATTCTTTTCTCCTATTAACTGTACGGTTTTATGAAATTTATTAACTGCATGCTTTACTGTATTCATTTATTTATTTTCCATTGGTGAATAGTGAAGAAGTTTATGGTACAAGATTTATTGGTTTGGGGGTCCGAAAGAGTTTGGGGGGATCAGCGAAAGTTCTTCACAGATTAGGTGCATTCACGCACTTCTTGTGCTGTTGACCCCTCGCACTGATGTCAAGGGATAACAGTAGCAGTAAAGAAAAAAAAAATTGATGCCATTGAATAATGGTTCTGAAAAGTTTTCTAATAAATAGATTGGAGGGTTGATGTTTTGTATGAGAGTGACCTTACTCAAATCTAAATTACAAGGTTGCTGCCAAATGAAGTTTTTTTATTGATATAAAATCATTGATAAATCAGAATGGTTAAGTAAATTATGATTGACAATGAAATCTTTGTTTTGGTAAAGTATATACAACAAACATGTTGAGGAAAAAAACATAAAAATCCATATTGAAAACGCTTTGTCTGCTCCCCCCCCCTGCCGCGACCCTGCCCCCAGCATCCATGTATGCTTATGGCTGTGAAACAAATGCATTAATACGCATATAGATTCATGTGAATCAATTCTCAAGAAATGTTCACAAAGAACTTATCTTTCTAACTTTATTGATTGTATCAGAGCAGAGCTGTACAATGCTCAGATTTAATTGCTCTGGAAACTATCTTTTCTGTTAAATCTATTTTTGCTGGTATTTTTCTGTTGTAATTATCTACAATTCAAACTTGTTTAGATTGTTATTATAGATTGTGTGTGTTTTAATCTATGGCCTGCTATGAACCATGGAACTTATTGGTTCTAGGGTTTTATAATTGTAGCACGTTGATGTTAGTACAGGCGCCCCCTGTTATAATGCAGATGTTAGGCTCAAAGAAAGTCAACTGCATTATTACTGAGCCACGATTAAATCTTTCTATTTTGGAGCAAGATATAGTTAGTTGGAGCTAGATTAATATTTTTTGAGTCCATCATTTATACCTGTTATAACATGATCCGCACTATAACAAACAGCATTATGGTGTGTGTAGTCTTGTTTTGAGCTCATCTACTAAAATATATTCTGCTCTCATGGAGTTGATTGTGTAAATATTTCAAATATTTATTGCCAGATTGCTTCCCCAGTACTTAGATACTTTAAATTTGAGTGAATCAAATTGAAATATGATTCTCTCTAATGGGAATAGATCTTTTTTATTTTGAAGTTGCTTTCTTTCTTGACCAACTTGAAACCTGAAAAAACTCATGTTGACAGTTTGGTGTCAGATTTGGATAATGGTTTCTCATTGTTATTCACCTTCCTCGTCTGTAAAACATACGACGATAGGTCTTGAGTCACCTTTGAAAGAGAAAACTTACAATTTCTAATGTCTTTTATGAACAAGAGGATCTTATTAGTCCAAAAAAAGAAAGGTATACAACCAATGTATACCCCCGATAGTCACCTATGGAGCTGAAACATAGAACCTAACCAAAAGGTTCACCCTCAAACTGAGAACCATGCAATGTGCATAGGGGAGAATAGTGCTTGATATCACACAGAGAGATCACTAGACAGTACAGCAAACTAGAGAAAAGACAGGAGTCTGGGATTTCATAGAAGCCATTAGAAAACTTAAATTGCAATGGGCTGAACATGTTGCAAGGTCAGACAACTGCTGGACATCATAACTCACAGTGTAGATCCTCAGAGATCATATGCGAAATAGTGCCTGACAGAAAGTAAGATGGCATGATGAGCTTGACAAATTCAGAAAATACCGGCTCCATGATGCTCATGATAGAGAGGTCAGGCGAATCTTGGGGAAGGTCTACATTCAACGACGTGTGCTAAAAGGCTGATGATGATGATGGTGATGATGACGACTCAATACCTGTCATCTTTGAGTTGCTGTGGTATTTGTCTTGATAATGGCAGTGCATTTCACTTTGGTGGGAAGCAAATGATTATTCAATGAATGATTCTAGAATTTCTCTGACGTTATCGAATCTAAAGTTTGTATTCTTTCTGTTTCAGTTATTTCGTCAGGTTTCATAGTCAGGTTTCAGACAACTGAGAAGGTTCTTGTTTAATGTGTGTATTCTCTTACGCTATATCTCTAATGGATAGCTCAATAAATGGAGTTTGTCTTGTATTGCAAGTGCAACTTCTGCACTCAGGTGGCAATATTCCACTGCTCTTATAGATCTGATGATGGGTGAGGAGGTGCAAATTCAATCGATGTGCAATTTTCATTCTGGAGACAACAGTTACTTTGTAAAAGTGGGATGTGTAGAAAAAAAAGATATCAAATTCAGGCCATTTAGCAACTAATATTAAAAAAACTAGCAATCAAAGTAATAATCTATAAAATTTGTTATTCGATTATTACAATATTTAAAAAAATTACAAACTATTTATAAATTACAACAAATAGCAAACAAGCTTGGCTGTGCTAAGGTCAAACTCTCTTGCGTCATTAAATTCTAGAACGTAAACAAAACCGATTCATTTCTTCATACTATATTATTCCAAAACTATGTGTCTCATTTCAAATACTTCTTTAATAGTTCCTATGAATAGGATTTGTTAACTTTAGCAGAACAAGTTGACATGAGTTGGGCTCTAGAAATGGAAATGAATTCATTGATTTTTGCATATGTCACTGTGTCAATTATTTGTACATGATGTCACTCGTTTTTCTTCTGGTTGTTGTCATCCATCATTGTTACTACATACAAAAATAAAGTTGAAACTCAACAGTAGATTGATAAGCTTGAACTCTCCAGTTCTGGCAATTGACCTCATATCTTTACCACTCTGATTCAAAGACTATCATATCTTATTTGAGTTTATAATGCTTTACAAAGAATTGTTTATCCAGAAGGAGTCATTTATATGAACCCCTTTTGGACAGAGTCTTTAAGATAACAATGACTGACTGGTAACATTGAGAAAAGGATATAAAAACAGCAAAAATTTGCATTCATCGTTGGGTTATTTGATACATAGTTTGGATAACTTCACATGATGGAAAATTGATAGAATTTTTTCAATATAATGAATGAAGTGTTTTGGACCAATCAACTTTAATATCAATGACAGTTTGATAATATATCCATTATTGTCACAAACAGTTTCCTCTGTTTTTGAGAAACAATCGAAGATGCAAAACTGGGGAAAGTAGACCTCTACATCTACCAAGGACAGCAAATCTTCCTGAGATCCTCAAAAGAAGCAGATATCAAGCAGAGAATCACTCTAGGATGGCAAGCCTTTGGCAGAGCAAGCTCAACTTTCAAAAACCAGACGATCCCAATAATCCTAAAAAGAAGAGTATACAACCAATGCATTCTCCCGATACTCACTTATGGAACTGAAACGTGGAACTTAACCGAGAGACAAACTCGCCAACTGAGAAGCATGCAACACGCACTTGAGAAAAACATGCTCAATCTTACATGGAGAGATCGCAAGACAGCACAGTATATCAGGAAGAAAATGGTCGTTGAGACATCATAGAATCTATCAGAAAACTTAAATGGCAATGGGCAGGCCATGTTGCAAGAATGAAAGACAATCGATGGACGTCATGACTCACAAGATGGATTCCCAGAGATCACTTGTGAAACCGAAGCCGGCAGAATACAAGATGTGGAGATGAACTAGACCAATTCAGAAAATACTGGCTCCATGATGCCCATGATAGAGAGGTGTGGCAAATCCTAGGGAAGGTCTAAGTCCAACGTCTGTAACGGACATTAAAAGACTGATGATGATGATGATGATGATGAATTCCCCAAATCTTGCCTTGAAATTTTTTTATACACTTTTAGTTGACAAGCACAGTTTTTACCCAATTCCAAGGGTTTAGCTAGAGATTTATGTGCCCTGAGGGCTTAGCCCCTTGGCGGACCCTCTCTAACATTTAGTGAGATTTGTTGTTGCATAATGTCATCAGAAATGCAGTCAGTGATCTAGTATTCATACAGCTTTTGGGAACCCCCTCAATTGGGGGCCAAGGGGCGTTTTGAAACAGCCCTTCCTCATCTCGGCCTATGCCTAATTCTTTCTCATTAGTCTCTATGGAAAATGATCCATTGCTATACCTTAAAATAAAGAATGACAAAGAGAAATACCAAGTTCGTGTCAATAATAGAATCTTGGCTTTGCTATTTGAATTTGTCTTTGTCAGTATTCCTAGTATTTTAGGAGTGGCAGTGGTTGTTTTCGTAGATGGAAAAAGGATCAAGTTTTTTTCTCAGTTATGACCACGAAAACTGCTGCTGAGTTTCTCTACGAGTTTAGTAAATTATGCTAGGCATGTAGGCATATCACGCTTACATAGTGTTTTTAGAAACTGTCTACGAAAACTGTCACAATAGGTTAAAAGAGGTTCCTCATGTCTCTGTAAGTGGGTCTGGCTGGCTACGTATATGTTGTGTGTACGGGCCACAACAATGGAGCTAGAGGGTTGAAAATTTTAAACATTTACTCACTTCATCTTGAAAAAACAGATTTTTTTCACCCTCCTTCCATTGTTTTTTTTGCAGGGGATTTTAATTTACAATGTAAGTGCATGCTAAATTGGTCCTGCTGGTCGTGTTTGTCGGTGTTCATACTTGTTTTTTTTTAATTCAGACTTTTTTTAGTGATCCCTACCCAACAATTTTTTCCAATTTTTCTAATTGATCACCCTTAACACTGCATGATGCCAAAAGACATTGTCCATGGGGTGGTTCCTATTCCATGACTAACCAGACCTATTAGCATATCATATTTACATTGTGGTTTTTGTTTTTTTTAATCCCTTTTCAACCTGGCTTGGCTTACAAATGTTTTCGTAGATGAGGCAAGAATCTTGTATTCAAATTCATATACAGAGGAAGTTGCTTATTGTGATCACTTTGCCGCAGGTTCTTTTGGATAAAAACAGGCTGATAACAGTAAGCAAAGGATATGAAAATTGGAACAATTTACATTCATTGTTATAAATTTATTGTCACGCTCTTAAATCCAAAGTTATAAACAATTGCGCTTAAAAATTAATCTGAAATTAATGTAGATTTTCAATCTATTCTAAATTGTTTGGGACTGATTGATTTTGATAACAATTACCATTTGATAACATTATCTGTGATTAGAATAAGTGTATTTTTCTTTAATTGATTCAACTAAGGAGATAGAACTTTTGCTTGATTGGTCTTGATTTTTTGCTGTACATCATCATCAACCTTTCAGTGTTCGCCATTGAACCTTCCCAAGG
>OY735231.1:33974368-33991868 GCA_963457665.1 Thysanoteuthis rhombus | reverse complement strand
CTGATATTGTTCAAAGTGCATAGACTTTCCAATTAAGGAAGCTTAAGATATTACATCTTGATAAAAGTATCTTGATTTAGAGATGATGAAAATTGAATAGAGAGGCTAGATAGAACTCCTGAATCATGTATAAGGTTTCTCTGGAAAGTATCTAGCCATTTAATACTAATGAAAATGAGCCTACCTAGACTAATGGTGCCTTAGTCCTTTCAAAGTCCTCCGATTGTGATCTTGCCCAGTGTCCCTCCCACTTTTTCAAAACAGTCTGCAAAGTCCTCTCTCAGGATCACCGTGCAGTAAAGTCCTCTCAGATTGGTTGCCAAGATACATCAAGGCCATGTAACTGGTTCTTGAGATATTCAAAATGGCTGGGTACTTCCAGGATAGACCTTGTACTTATAAATATTTATCATATTCATTTGTCATTATTATTTCTCAACACAAATGAACAGACTTTCCTAATAGTGAAGCATTTTAGATATTACTTATTGATTACACCATCTTGATATATGAACAATGCAAGTAGTGTGAAAAGGCCTAAATGAAACACCTGGATCATGTATAGAGAATTTAAAATAAGGCCACTGTATAGAGTAATGGGAAAAATCACTATTTCTAACAATTCTGAAAGTTCACTGACCTAATCAGCGAATTCTGTATTCGTGTGTGTAATTGATCATGACATATTTGCTTTTAACACTCAATGTAAATTAAGAATATGACCAATTCCCTTGGCTACCAGCTCAACATCTGAGTTATGGGTAGCTATTTTGAACTAGGTCAATTTTTGAGCGTTTTAATTAAACCTTTTGTTTTGAACGGTTCTCAGCTGTTCCTCTTACTTAATAAGGATAGCATTGCCCTGAAAATGTTTTGGTCACCTGTTGTCAAACTCTTACTGAGTTTTCACTTTATTTTTCTCACCTAACAACAATCATAATTTCAAACTTCCAGTTAAGACTAAAAAGTGAGAAATTCAAAATGATGGATAGAGAGAGAAGGGAAAAGAGAGAGAGAGAGAGAGAGAGAGAGATTCAGTTAAGAGGTTATCAATCAACGAGAAGGAGAGAGACAGAAAGAGAGAAAAAATGGGAAGTTATGGGCTATAGTTTTCTGTTGATATCTAAATTTCCTCAAATTATACCTAAGATAATCTAGATGTTCATGCCATTTATTTAGAAAAATATCTAGATTCTATTTTACCAAAAACTCCCCCATGGCTATATTCAAAGACCTTTTTCAATTGGAGCAAAATTGTTTTTTTTTACAAAAGTTGAAATACTTTTGAAACTTGGAAGTTTCTATCAGATGGAGTTTTGATATGAAGCAACCAGTCTTGTTCAATTATTGCTACCATTTATGATCAACAGTATTTTTTAACCTACAGTTGTCCCCTTTTATGACATGGGTGTTGGGAGTCCAACTGAGGATACTCAATTATGAATGCAATAAGAAGTTCACCTGTTCATCACAAAATCTAAGAAATTATGTATAAAACATCATGCAAATTATATATTAATTGATTGCAAATTGAAGTAGTTCAATATTCAGTAAGTCTTTCCATGAAATTCTGTTTTCATTCACAGTTTCTGGATGAGGGTGGTGATATAGACAGAGAATGTTGCAGTCCATGACCCACCTTCTTCATATTGCAAATTGTGTTTTAATGAACTGCACTATATTTTGTTACTTTAAAACTTGATGATTTATATAAAATCTTCTTCGTTTATTATTCATTTCCTTGCTGTTATTTTATGTATTGAATATAAGAGTAAGGTAATGTGTGTTTGGTGTTCAGATAAGGAAAAAACTTCTGCTTTGTTCTCTGACTTGTCCTTGTTTTCATCCTTTGTAGTTGAATATGATCATGGCTCCAGTTCTGAGTGTTGCAGCTGCTGCCTTGTACTGCAAGTTTTGAAGTCATGACTAGTGCGTGACTGATTATGATGAGGAAGAGTTGCACACTCTCAGTATCAATCTCTTGATCATGCTTGCCTAGTAGCAAGATGTAATCAGGCCGGCGGAAGACAGACCTGAATGCAACGGGATGACTAGGATGCTCAGCATGTCATGACATGCATTTCTTGCTTCCCGGTTCGGAATCAGAATTGTTCATCTCTAGTTTCTAAGAAACAACAGAAGGAACACTAGCTTAGTAAGAGTTCTCAGCACCCAGAGACAAGGATAGCATCCGGGGGCAATTGTGCTATATCCTTGGAAGAGAGGGGCATAATTATCAATTAAAAAGTATTATAGGCCAGGGGAAATTTTATGCCCCTTTGTACGTGCACAATGGTGGGATGTCATTGGCCCCTGAACCTTCTCGCTATGCCACTGAGAAGGATGAACTGTGTTGAATTTCTTTGTTTACTTATGATCCCTTAAATGAATCATAACATCATTTTCTTGTAACAGTGTAAGTTTGGAAAGAAAAAATTGTTTCTTGGTAATAAGTATTGCTTTCTGATTGATTATGTTTTAAAAATTGTAGAAAATATCAATTATTTCCTCCAAACTTTGCTTTTGTAACCAGAACATAAATTGAAATCCCTTTGTTTTCCATTGAACAACAGGAAAATTTGTACATTCATCTATCACATCAAGTAAAAAGAACAATTACATATGAATATCACTATCCTTGAAGAAGATCCCATTAATCCTAAAAAGAAAGGTGTATAACAAATGCATCCTCCCAATAGTCACGTGGAACCTAACCAAGAGACAGATCCACAATTGAGAACCATGCAACGTGCACATGAAAGAATAATGCTGAGCCTCACATGGAGAGACCACAAGACAGCACAGTACATCCGAGAAAAGACAAGAGTCAGGAACATCATAGAATCCATTAAAAATCTCAAATGGCGGTTGGCTGGCCATGTTACAAGAATAGCGGACAACCGATAGACATCACGACTCACGACATGGATCCCCGAGATCACGTGCGTAACGAGGCCGAAAAAATATTAGATGGAGAGACGAGCTAGACAAGTTCAGGAAGTACTGGCTCCGCGACGCCCATGATAGAGAAGTGTGGCAAATCCCGGGGAAGGTCAATGTCCAACGATGGACGTTGAAAGACTGATGATGATGATGATGACGATGACGATGATCCTCCTCCTCCTCCTCCTCCTCCTCCTTACCACTAGAGCAAAGTTTGATGGGAATAGTAGCCATTTCTATACTTTTTCCATCTAGGCCATCAGAAAACAAAATTCATGACCGAGGAACGAAAATCGTGTTGCATGATGTTATATACAATAATCTAACAGTTATATTTTGACTATTTCGGTATTGTAGTACCTAGACTGAGTAGGGAAGATAGTCATTTATTATGTAAATGTCTTTATCGAATGAGTTGTTGCATTCAACTCATTATTGTTATTTGAGTTGTAACAATCTGTAACTTGCAGATTTCCCAAACACTTGACTGATTGCAAGTATTGTAAGACTTGAATTTAATGTGGGAAATTCTTGCTCTCCTCTAAATGAATTTGTCTCACCAATCTATTACAGTTAGTTCCTGAGATACAATATAAGTGAGTTAGGACAACCCTCTTTTATGACAGTCGTGAGATGATTATGTCTAGGTGTTCTGAGGATGTTATAGTGGTGGGAAGATTGCATGATAATGGATGTGCTGTCACTTTGCACATTTGCCAGTCATTTCAAGCCTTTTCTTGGCTTATCTTATGCAATAGCCGTTCAATGGTGATATCTTGTAAATAAACCTGTTGTCAGCTTTTATATCTAAAGCATAAAGAGCATCAGTGGGCATTGTCACATGCTTTAGTCGACAAGGTGACACGTGCTGATAAAAATACCTAAAACTTGTAATATGTTAATCTTATAAAAATCAAAGAAAAACCAATTTTTTTCTCAAACTAAGAACCATGCAATATGTACAATAAAGGATCATGCTTAGCATCAGATGGAGAGATCACAAGACAGCACATATCAGAGAGAAAAAGGGAGTCAGAGATATCATAAAATACATTAGAATACTCAAATGGCAATGGCCAGGCCATGTAGAAAGTATATCATATGACTGATGGACATCACAACTCACTAAGTGGATCCCTGGAGATCATACGTGAAACTGATCTGAAAATATTGGCTCTGCAACACCAATGACTGAGAGGTCTGGTGAATCTTGGGGAAGCTCTATGTCCAACGATGGATGTCGAAAGGCTGAGGCTGATGGTGGTGATGTTAAATGACTCCACCACTTCTACCCATTACAAGAGGTACTTGACTAACATAAGAACTGACTAGCCACAAGGTTGTTGGAATGGAACCCAGTCGTAAATCGGGGTGACTACCTCTTTTTACAAAGGAACCATATTTTCTGGTCTCTAACTATTAAACTAAATCTGGTGCTTACAAAAAAAGCACATGTCTATTATATTTTGGTTTTGTTCAATCTACAAGACTTTTCATCTTCAAAAGACAGGTCTCTTTATTTTGAAATCAGAATGTTTTCTTTTATCAAATATATGAGAATAGAATCTCAGGCTTCTTTGCTACTACCATTCTTGGAATGAAATCCAAAGAGCTTTTTTCAAAACTTTTATATCTACACAATTGTGCCGATCACCAATGAGTTTAATCTTGAGAAATTATTCTTAAATCATTGTCTGTTTCTTTCAAGTCATATCCTTCGAAATCCCTCTTCTAATTGTTTTGATACATTCAAAACTATTTCTATTCTTATTATAAAGCTTTAAAGATACATGGAGAATTAAAATACATTATTGTATTCAAAATTTCCATTTCTTCCATTCAGTCTTTATTGTCATGTACAAGAATATATTCAAGAAGATATGTTCTCTTTGTACAATTCATCGCTCAATATTAATTGTATGATATATAATGATTGTTTACACTATTGCTAGTCATTTCTACAAGGTTTCCAGCCTCGACTCTCAACTGATTTCAAACCCTTTCCATTTTACATTAGGTGCTTTCATTTGAGAATAGTTCACTAAGGAGATTTCTTGGCTTCTCCATGATGCTGTGAGGAGGGTTATCATTCATCTCAATTGAAGTAGCCTTCATTTCCCTTAGGGATTCAAATTGGCAATTGGCCTTGCCTTTCCCCTTGTGATTCATGAACTAAAAGAGGGAATATACTCCCACAATGCAATTTTTGGCTTTATCTGCCTTTCTCCTTTTCTAATATATATTTGGCATTCTCTGACTGTGTGTCAGTTTGAAACTATTGGACAATTTTCCATGAAATTTAGTGTTAGATTTATTGGTTTATAGTTTAAAAATGGTTCATTCCTTTCTTAATTTAGGAATAATAAGGTCCTGAAATTGCTCATTGTATGTGGTTGGTTAGAACTAACTTCTCCATTTTTCTTGTTTTGTTTTTTTTTCACATTTTAACCCCGTACCCTTTTGCCTCCTTTGGGTGTTTGCTGTTTTTCTGGAATGTTGTTAAATCTTGTTTGCTTGTCCAGAACACTACAGATACCCAAGAAAAACCTGTGGGTATATGGCTGGAATTTTTGAAAAATCATAACAATTTAGAAGAAATTAGTCTGAATGAACTGCATAGATAATAATAAATGATCAAAACTTCTCATCAAACAAAATTCAGACAAGAAGCTGAAATTGCTGTTGAAAATTGCCTTATATTTAAGTAGATAGAAGATTGTCAGGATAAGTTTCAAGTTTATTTGAATATGAAGAACATCTATTACACTTGTGTAATGAATAACCAAGACAGGTCTGGTTAGTCACCCAATGGAAACTATCATGCTTTGTTGAGGGTGATGAATCAATAAATTGGGAAATTGTCAAATCAGACCACTTTTTATCGTGTCGTTAATTGAATATTAATTTGAAAAAAAATGACTTGAAGAGAAACATATCCCTCTATCTTATTAATATCTAAATTTTTCCCTCGTCTGGCATTTTGAAACAAGTTACTTCTCGTTGCTAACCCTTTGTTATTAGTTCTACTTCTAAACTAATAAGTTTGAATAAGTTGTAGAAGTTCATATTACAATTTACGTAAATATTGTCATTGAACAAAGGTGGGTTTTTTTTCAACTGTCGCCATGGCATAAAAAATTTATTATTACAAATGATATAGCTGTACAAACACTACATATATTGTTTTTAAAGATTTTATTTCATAATTTGTTATTTTTAGGAACTCAAAATCTTATTAGTACAGAAATGGGGAAGACCAACTCAGAAATTTTTGTTGATAATAGTAATCTTAAGTGAAGTAAGTTCACTTTTATTATTAGTATTTTGTTTTGTTATTAATTTCCGAACAAGTAGTTCGGGATCAGGGATCTGACCTTCTTTTGGCTGTTTTTTCTTTCCTCTGTTATTAGTTACCATGCCAACGCTGCATCCTTATTAAGTGGCCAATGGACATATGTTATTTATATAGTTGGCCTGTAATTTTTCTTGAGAAATGATAGGTTTGCTTCAAATCTGCAGTCTTTATAAGAATACTGATTGACAGAAAATGAGTTGCTTGTTGAAGTTGAATGATTAATACCAAAATGGAGTCAACATTACTCGCCCTTTTTATTTTGTAATTTTTGTTGTATTCAGAAATAGAATGACAATCTAGCATTGTATCGTGCTGGCTTTATTTTTGGAAAAGTGGGGTATTCTCGGTCTCCATTTTATACTTGTTGACTTATTCTGTTTTCTTTAAGGGTTACAAAGCAAGTGCGGGCAGGACGTATTAGATGGGAAGTCGTATGTTATTTTGAAGGTTATAAGATATGGATTTTATTTATGGCAAAATTATACGAATAAACTGGTCATGTGACCTCATCATGTTTCCAAAATGGCTACCATATTCAGGCATTTGATTTATATGTGTCATGAAATTTGAAGCACACCTACTTACGCTCCCAGTCTTGAGTTTATCCCAGTGGAAAAATCCACGGATAAATTTGAATTCCCATGAGACGATTTTTTAAAGAAAGGTAACTACTGAACTTGTTTTTGTGGAAGAGTCCATTATTTTTGGTCTCTATTTCAATCTTGTTGAAATTCATGGATATATTTGAATTTCTATTAATTGAGAAAATAAACTACTGAACTTGTTTCAGTGAAAGGGTCCATTGTTTCAAATGATAAGTAGGAGATGATTTTTATTGGTAAGTGAAAGATTCCATTATTACAGACAGATAGAGAAACAAAAAAATCACATTGTTCATTATATAAGTATATGGTCAGTAATTTGAAACTTTTTATATGGTTTGTGATTTAAATTTGTATCTTCATATGAATATTTGTATGTATATAAAGCTAATGTAGGAATATTAGTCACATTGTTAAAGTACTTTGAAATAATATACATGGTATATTAACAGTAAATTTATAAGTTTTTGTATATCAAAGGAAACATTAGAAAAATATGAATAACATAGTTCTTTTTTTTTAAATGAACAAAACTTATATGGATGTTGTAAAAATCAGAAGCATGACTACCAACAGTAAATTCTACTTTAAACAAAAAACAACGACAACAACATTATGTTAAATTGTATATTTTTAATGCAACGTGCACATGAAAGAATTATGCTGGGCCTCACATGGAGAGACCATGAGACAGTACTGTACATCCGGGAAAAGACAAGAGTCAGGGACATCATAAAATCCATTAAAAATCTCAAATGGCGGTGGGCTGGCCATGTTGCAAGAATGGCAAACAACCAATGGACATCACAACTCACGACATGGATCCCCCGAAATCACATGCGCAAGCGAGGCCGGCAGAATATTAGATGGAGAGACGAGCTAGACAAGTTCAGGAAGTACTGGCTCTGGGACGCCCATGATGGAGAAGTGTGGCAAATCCTTGGGAAGGTCTATGTCCAACAATGGACATTGAAAGAATGATGATGATGATGATGATGAATACTGGTAGCTCTAAACAATCAACCACTATTGCAAATTTGGATATTTTTTATGTAGAGCTAGTTGTTTTTTGATGTGTCTAGATGTCAAGAAAGGTGATGGATGTAAATCTAGAAAATCATCTAGATTTACATCCATCTAAATAACAATTTCTGACATCCAGACACGAAAAAAAAACATATAGATCTAAATAAAAAAATATCTGAATAGGTGACTATGCAATTAACACTTAGTAAAACAAACAACGTTATAAACATTTTAAATGTTCCCTGGATTTATCAAGCTCTTGGGACCAACTGGGATATATTTGTGTTATGTCATATCGGTGAATTATCTCATCAGCTACTCCAGGACAACCATCGCTTTCACTCCCTTCATCACCGTAGGAATCAACTTGAATTACTATCTTATTTACTGTCAAAGTGAGAAGATAAAGGACTAAGAAAATTCTCAATTGATATCTTGTCAGCCCGTCCCAGAGGGTGAAAGAAGATCACTTTTTTTTAAAAAAAAGTAGAAAAATAATCATCACCCTAGCTCAAGAAATTTTTTAGTACTAATGATACTGCTGTTGTACATACAATATTTTTGGAGTTTTTCTTTGCTATGACATTAATAATGTGCTTTTTTTTTGTTAAAGGAAAAGGTAAATTACAAAGTCAGTCTATAGTGTTCTCAAATGTTTTTCATACTATTAGAAAACAGTCAGTCAAAACTGTCACAAAACTTTTTTCAGTTTTTAAGTGAGTTTGGCTGGCTATGTAGGTATGAGTTATACAGGCTATGCCAATGGAGCTGGAGGACTGGAAATTTCCAAATTTACTCCTGATTACATCACGACTCACGACATGGATCTCCCGAGATCACATGCGCAACCGAGGCCGGCAGAATATTAGATGGAGAGACAAGCTAGACAAGTTCAGGAAGTACTGGCTCCGCGACACCCATGATGGAGAAGTGTGGCAAATCCTGGGGAAGGTCTATGTCCAATGACGGACGTTAAAAGACTGACTGACTGATGATGATGATGAAGATGAAGATGAAGAAGAAGAAGAAATTTGAAAAAAACTTTTTTTTTGTTTTTTAGAATTTTCACCAAAATAGGATTTAGTGTGTGTGTGTGTGTATGTGTAGGGGTCAGTTTGCAAAGTAAGTTTATGTTGAATTGGTCCCCAGTTTTTGCCTACTTATTTTTTGAAAATTCAGACTTCTTAGTAATCCAACAATAGGTGAGAGAAGTAGCTCATTCATTGATCACCCCATTTTCCAATTTTTTCAATTGATCACCCCAAACATGACATGCTGTCAGTCACATGACTGTTTCTCTTGAGTGACTAACCAGACCTCATCTCTTGATGTCTCCTCTACTAAACTCATAGGGAGTATATCATACTTTACTTTCTCATTTGGCACTCAATAAAATTGGTACTTATACATGTATTTCTATAAATAGTCCTCGGAATACATTCCAATCGGCACTATCTAAAACTCTTTGGAAAATGTAGTGACTGATTCCTTCTGTGTTGGTTGGTGTTACCAAATTAATGTTTATATTTAAACAAAGAATCTCAGTACACCCTTGACTAAAAAAACGAATAAATCAAACAGACTGCCTTCTTCATTTAATCACCTACAACATTGTGCTGGCTTTATCCTATGTGTTTCTCTTTCTGCTTAACAATATTTTTTTCACTTCTTGTTGAACCACCATCTTGAATCTATTTAAAAATTGTTTTTGGAATTCATACAAAAAAAGTGGATGGTTTTCGGTTTCAAGATGTCAATGATTTTGATCAAGCTAGAAGATTCTATCTTGCTGATGTATCTTGTTTTAGCCATTTCGTCTGAGAATAGTAAATATTTGAACATTCTCATTTTTTGTATGAGTATTTGTTTACTATATTGATTTGTGAATGAAGAGTAAAGAGAAAAATAAAGTTTATTTAAAGTTTGAGCATCTACTTGCAGAACATTTGTTATCATGCTAGTCTCGCGAACCACTGATCAATTTTGAGAAAAGATGAGTGGTAAGACTCAAGATGGCTGCTAGTTGGTCTCATTCTTAAACCAAAAAACTACCAAATGTGCTTGAAAAAATAAAATGAAATATGTTATGTAAGTTCAGTGTTGAAGCTTTGTAATAATTTATGTTGAAAATTAATTTTAGTGGATAGTTAGTGAATCGTAAGAGAGTGGGTATCACATGATGTCCGGAGCTAAACACAAAAGAATGAGAGGAAGAATTATAACCAACCAAAAATCAACATAGATTTCTTCAGTTTTCGAGTTGGCCAGCTATTCATGTATGGATGGACAGGTCACACACTGAAACTAGGGGGCTGAATATTTAAACATTTACTCCTTATTATGTCTATAAAAAATTTTTTTTGTTTTTTCAATATTACCCCCCCCCCAAAAAAAAAAGATTTTCAAGTTCAAGTAGGAGTCAGGGGTGTAAATTTATGCTTAATCGGTCACCTTGTTTGTGTCCAGCAGTATTCATGCTTGTTTTTTGAAAATTGGATTTTTTAGTCACCATTGACCCAAAAAGGCAAGCGTAGTAACCTGCTCATTGATCACTCCCCTTAACAATTTTCTTTTATTGATCACCCCCAACATGGCATGCTGCCAAAAGACGTTGGTCACATGACAGTTTCTATTGAGTGACTAATTGACCTGTCTTTTTTTTACTAATAATAATGATATAATAGACAACTAAAAATCAAATGTTTGGGGAAAAAAAAGTATTATTTTGTTTCTTTACAAAAATACATAATAAAAATGTGGCAATATTAAGTCTATTTTCTTTATCAACTGAAGTTGTTCTCTAAATTTCTTTTTCTGAAACTTTTCCACAAATGAAGCTTTCGGGTAATTTTTCATCTGGATAGCATAAAGAAAACACTGCCTTATTTGTAAAGATTTTATCAGATTGAATGTTTGAAAATTTAATTATTTCCATATTTGTACTTGAAGAAAGTCTTCACAAATAGACTTACTCAAGAAAAGATAGTATCTAACAGATATAAGCAGAACAAATATTCCAAGAGTGAAGAAATTATGTTAGATTAGATCAGATGAGATTATTTTATTATGCCTGCTTGGGTATTTCCTAATGTGAAAAATATTTACCCAAATGAGGCATTTGCCCCTTCCCAGATTAGCCCTTTTCACTGAGGTTGAGAGGGTTTGGAATTAGGAATCTTATAGTTAATAAAGAATAGAGGTGCAGTACAATTGTTTTAGGTAAGCCTAGCTTAATGTTCCCATAGAAATAGACTGTATTACCATTCGCTGGTAACAGGGTTACCACTAAGATAAAATATAAGATATGCCCCCAACCCCATCCGGAAATATCTCCCCCCCCCCCCCGGAGAAGTAGCAGTGGATGCCGGTGTGACCATGGATACTATTGTATTAAATGTCAGATAAAACAACTTGACTAAAGTTGTGGATCCTAGCACATTCAGTACACTGCTTGTCATAAAAGCTTTGAAAGCAGAGGTCAAACCTAAAAACAGGAGAATTGTTTCAAATACAAATCACTCATGGGAGAAAACTTCTGGTGAGATATTTTAAATGTTCGTACAGGTTTACAAACTTTACCGATCAAATAGGTTTTGTAGCAGTGGCAGCAAAGTATAAGGTCCATCTGTTAATATGCAGACATTTTGAATATCTCAAGAATGGGTGGGTGACTTGAGTATAACTTGGCAACCAATCAGTGAGGACCTTATTGCCCATGCGCGGACAAATGCTCTCCTGTGCGGATACTTAGTTAGACGCCATTGAGCGAGCAAATCATTTTTCATGTCACCTGCAAGGTCTTTGCAAAATAATGCATTGACCAGAATGTGATTAAGGAGAACTCAATTAGGCAATCATGAAAGAGGACTTTGTAGGCTGTTCTAAAAGATAGAATAGATGCTGGGATAAAGTCTTTGGGGTCCCAAAAGGAATAGTTTGAAGGGGGACCAAAGTGGCATTGTCCTGGATTAATATTAAATGGCTTGATACTTTCCATAAGGATCAAGTTGAAAATCTGCTTAGGGAAAAAATTTTATAAACAAAAGTACAGTCGACTTTTAGTTTCCTCCAAGCCTTGCATTCTTTGTAATGCCAGAATTGACTGCAGTGCCTCATATCTACAGCTCTACCATAGTATTGATTACTCGAAAATTTTTGTTTAGGACATATCATTGGCTAAAATGGCAACTAAAAATCAAAATATCAGCCTGCTTTACATGGGGATCGCTTTAAAACGGCAATTAAATTCTTTCCTTCCCTTTCTCTATGCCTTTACGGTAGTTATGGCTTGAGCTGCCCTTACATGGGCTCAACATATAAGATTACAACTTACTTGAACTGTTTGCGATTTGTGAAATAGAATTTAGAGGAGACGAGCAACCGAAGTGGCATCACTTACTCAACCCTGTACATTTTTTACCCGAAATAGGGGCTGGGGCGCAGGGCCTCAGTGTGCCATGAACACAAATTGTCACAGCTGGAGTTTGAACTTGGCTCGGTGAGTCTATTTTGCGGTGCCGTTACCTGTTTGGTCACCTCGCGCTCCCTAATTGAATTAAACTTAGTAATTATTTGGGTACTAGGTGTGATACTAACTCCTTAACCTTGTTTCAGGGTGTAATGATTCTAGGGAGAAGGTAGTTGGTATCTAATTGTGTTCCTATCTGTGTAATGTAAAAATTTATTGACAAATGCTAATGAGACAGGTCTGGTTAGTCACTCAATGGACACTGTCACAAGATCAACATGTTTTGGCAGCATATCGAGCTGGGGGTAATCAATAAAAAAATATTTTTAAAAGGGGTGATCGAAGAATAAATTTTCTCGCCTTTTGTTGGGGTATGATCTCCATAAAAGTCAGAATTTCAAAAAACAAAAAACTGAGTATGAACGCTACTGGACGCAAACTAAGGGACTAGTTTAGCATAAACTGACATTCCAAATTGCGCCCTCCTTTACAAAACTAATTGGGGTGGGTGGCAATTTTCGAGACATAATAGGGAGTATGTAAATGTTTAAATTTTTTAGCCCTTCAGCTCTATCAGTGCAGTCTGTATGCATGACTCATGCATATGCAGTCAGGCAGACTCTCTTGGAAACTGTAGAAACCTACACTGACAGTTTTGGTCTCTAGGAGAGAGAGAGAGAGAGAGAGAGAGAGAGAGAGAGAGAGAGAGGTGGGTGGGTGTAGCCCAATCTCTCTTTTTCTTTCTTTCTTGAAAAATAGATTAATCTAATAAAAATTATATGATATTACCGAAAGAAGATTCAATATTGTAAACTATTTGTTGAAAGTAGAAATAATGCTATTTTCTTGAATAATAAGTAAAATCAACTGGAATAAAATGATAAAATGGTTAGATGCAACTTTACAATACAATTAATTCTATCTTGAAATCTGTGCCAATGCTTGGAAAAGCATTGTCTCTGTTGTTGCCAACCATTAACTGACCCCAACTAAAATTGGTTTGTTGAGGGTGGAGTAACTAAAATGAACCTACTTGACCTGAAGGATTTACTCAGCAGGCCACAACTATAATTAAATTTGAAGCACTTAGCTACTTTCGCAATTGTGGCAGCTTTGTTTGAAACCTGTCAGTATAAGAGTAGGAGCTTCGACAATTTTGTTACTCAAATGTGAATCTGTGAGTAAAGGAATATAATTGTTGCATATTGTTTTTAAATTTTAAACTTATATAATGAAAGCGAGAATGACTCAATTTTAGAATGGTTTTATTTGTTGAAATTCACTTTTAATGTAAATTTTGATTGAATTTACTTAACCAGAGAATCTGTTCTTTACTTTTTATTTCTGCCAATCCATAGACCTTATTACGTATCTTTTCAAATGATTCTGGAGGAACCATCTTGAACCTTTGTTATTGAGTAATTGTACTTTGTTATATCAGATAAAAAGAATCGAGTGAAAAATGAAGGAAATTTGCTGTAGTTCATTGTGTGCAGTGAAAAATTGTTAGAATTGAATTAAACGAAGTTAAAAACTTGAAGTTTGCAATATTCAATTCAATTTTTTGAATTAATATTAATTATTCTCCGTAGCATATTTAAAAGAAAACAGATATATTTCAACTTTTTATGTAATTATTGTCAAACTCTCAGAGTTGACTTATTCATCACAATTAGTCAGATCTGGAATTTGAGATGTGTGAATTTCAGACATGAATAATAGAAAGAGAGGAAAAGGAAGAGTGATTCCGGGATGTCATATTGCTGTGTTCTCAGTATCTTTTTTTTAGCATTGAATTTCTATTACAAAAAACTTTTTGTATCATAAAAGATATATATATTTATTTATTTTTCTTTTTGGTGAAAATTACTTTGCTACTAAGGATGTCTTTAAAACAGTCAATATAATAATAGAACCATTAAACAGTACAAAAACATAAAAATTTTAAAAAGGCAGTAGATATTTGTCTGTGATGTTGGGGTATTCGTCTGATTGTGTTTTTTATAGTTACAAATAAATAAGAGTTTCAGTAGTGCTTCTGTGGTGCAGTAGTCTTGGGCGTTCTGCCAGACATCAGTAGATTTTGGTGATCATATCCAACGAGGAACAAAACATTTTTTTTCTTTTTCCTTGCTTTCGAGGTCAGTGGTGGATTAACTATTAGGTTGGGTAGGCTTTTTCTTTCTTTCTTTTGTCGAACTCTTACTATTGAGTTTTGAATTCATTCTTGTATGTAACAACAATAACGGACGACAATGACCAGAATAAAAAAGAGTGACGTCATGTGCAACACAATGACCGATGCAAAATTCATTGATGTACGACTAATTCACTTACTAACTCAAGTCAATTTGTTCTGCTAAAGTTAGTAAGTCCCATTTACAGGAATTATCATTAAAAGAGTTGAAATGGGATACATAGTTTTGGAATAATATTGTATGGAGAAATTAATTCTGTTTTGTTTGCCTTTTAGATTTTCATGAAGCAAGGGAGTTTGGCTTTAGCTTGAATACAAAAATTCCCAAATGTGATCAGTTTTAGAAAGACCAGTTACAAACTCATCACAAAATTCAGCAAAAACACGAGAAGGACACTTGTAACCCTCACAATGCCACTTGAATCACACAACGAGAATATTACTTTTCCATATCATATTTAAAATGCTCTAATTCTAAATAACGTTTGCAAAATCAACAGCGTAATCTGTCTGGAGCAACAACACAAAGTAGCGGAAAAAAGTGTAATAAGTATTTATAGTTTAATTGAACCTGATATTAAATTGTTGAAAAATGAAAAGAAATAAGCATTCTTTTCAATATTTATTATAACATATGTCGATGTGTAAAATTAAATGAATAATTTATCTCTTACATCTGAAAATAAGTTTTACAGGTGGGCAGAAAATGCATTTTAAATGTTAGCTATTGTATGTAAATTATTATAATTTTTGACATCAAATAAATGAAGAAAGTGGAGTCTTGTCCTGGGAACCTTCATATGCTCAGTCAATGAAAACATTTGCAATTTGAAAAATTGAATGGAACAAATATCTTTCAGTCAATCAAATGTTAATCTCTCCCTACGAAGTAAGTGGTCAAGATGCTTGCTAATGGTCATCTGTAGAAGAGGTTAGGTGAATAGTGAGGGTGCACCTCCATCTTGAACTGATTCAACTTTGGACTGTAATTTCTACAACATGAGCAAAAGTATTACCATACTGTAAAATGACTCCTTTTCTTTTTTCTAAACTGGGTCCTGTCTGTTTGAGTTTCAAATGCACTTACTTCATGGTGATCTACATATGTACATGAATTATTATGTCACTTTGAAGGACGCTATGATGCATCAAATTACTCCAGTTCTACAAAATGCTAACTATATGATTCCTGGAACGATAGTGAGGTTTTGGTTGAAGTTTCAATTTCTCTTTTGTATTCAGCCATTGTGCAGATCTTGGCTATTGAACAAAATCTATTTTTCATCTCAAGTAAATGGTACAATGTAAGAATGGACCAATGTTATACTGTTGAATATGATTAATGCAATCCTCAATACAGCTCATCTTTAGTTTCTTGTTCAATCCAAATGAAACTCATCTATCAAGTTGTTTTTTTGTTAGTCCATCTTAAATGCTTTGAATCGTTTCCAATTGATACATTAACCCTTTCCAAACTCCTCGGACCTATATATCCTGAGGTTTCTGTGACTGCAGTGATATATATGTCCTGTAGCTCTCTCCTGTAAATCTCTATTGGGGCATTTTAATTCAGGTATTAGGCAATAAGTCAGTCTTGAAAGGATTGACACAATGACAATTTAATGGACCTAGATTTGAACCATCTGAAAAATTACTTATTATGTTTTCACCACCACCACCACCAGCAGCCTTTTAGCATCTCTTATTGGACATTGACCTTCTCTAGGATTCGCCAGACCTCTCTATCATGGGTGTTGCGGAGCTAATACTTTCCAAACTTGTCTATTTTGTTACACCATCTTATATTTTGCCTACCACAGTTTTGCATATGATCTCTGGGGATCCACGTTGTGAGTCATCTATCAGTTGTCTGCCATTCTTTCAACATGACCAGCCCATTGCCATTTGAGTTTTCAAATGGATTCTATAATATCCCTGACTCCTGTTTTTTCACTAATATTTTGCACTGTTTTGTGATCTCTCCATATGATTTGGGGTATGATTCTCTCAAGTGTATGTTGCATGGTTCTGATTTTGAGGGTCAATCTTTTGGTTAGGTTCCATGTTTCAGCTCCATAGGTGACTATTGGGAGGATACATTTGTTGAATGCCCTTCTTTTTGAGACTAACAGGATTTTCTTGTTCTTGAAGGCTGAGTTTGCCATCATAGAGTGATTCTTCACTTCACCAGTTGTAATTTATTTCATTACACGATCCTTGTTTCGATTAAAGTTTTCTAAATTTTGTGATATGATTTTTTCACAATATTCTTTTTATGTTGTCTGAATTCTACATTCCATCCTCATCTCATGACGGTTTCTATTGTGTAAATAATCAGATCTGTTGTTAGTGATCATAATTTGTAAAATAACTAGTTATCAAAGAAGCAAGACTCCATTGTTTAAAAAAGAAAGAAGGTTGTTTATTCATTCTGATTTAAGCAATTATACTAATATACTTTTTTGTTTGTCTCTTGTAGATTGGAAAGATTTGACTGACAGTGGCAGTGACAAAATGGCTACCAGTCATTTAGTAAATTTTTCACTTAATGGAATACAAAAATTACAGGTGGCACTAAGGATTTCGGATTTACTATTTGTCACTTGCCTGTGATACGCCATGGTGTAATACTCGATTTTATATGATCCATTTGACTGTCTGAAAGAAAAAAAAAATCTTATACAATGGCCTTATATGGAAGTTACCATTTTACCGTATGTCTTCAGAAACCTCCTGAGCGCAGGACACAGAAGGTAAGCATTTTATGTTTCATTTTTATGATTGTCTTAATTGCAGAAGATATTTTTCCTTGCTCTTTTGCAACATGTTTAGATAATTTGTCTTATCACATTGCAATCGATCATTTCTCTAAAAACCTTGTGGATTTCTCATGATATTGGAAATCATTT